>SCDZ01000107.1:343889-368884 GCA_004143845.1 Drosophila lacertosa
TAGTGAGGTTTTCAAGTAAATAATGTATTCATATTAATATCTTAGAAGCAGCCCAAAATGTCTTCTTTTGAGCCTGCGAATTGGGATAGCCCCCTGTAAAAATAAAATATGTTTATAAAAACTAAATAACTATAATGTTTAATACTTTTAGATTATATATATACGTTGTCGCCCCTTTTCTCTGAGTGTATGTAGAGCGCACTCTTTGAGCCTTCATTTGCATGCAATATGACAGCAATGCTATGCAGCTGCTTCATAAATTATGCTCTTTGTCAGTTGACTTACACTTTTCCCTTTTCCCAGCCTCCCTCATCTCAAATTTCAGCCCGTCTTCCCTTGCGCTTTGTCTCTGGCACATTTCACGCGATGCCTGACAAAAGAATCGACTTATAATCAGGCAGCTGTCAACAATTTGAAGCTCTCATCAGTCTCTGGGCCTGAACTCAACAGCAATTTCTATTAAAATCTCATTAGCTGCATGCATTGTTCGCGAGTGTGTGTGCATGTGTGTGTGTGTGTGTGTATCGTATCCTTTTACACTCGGCTGTTTGTTTCTGCAACCAAAGGCAAAGAGCTGTCACACAAATACAATTTTTGTAATTAGTTCACCTGCCGTGTTATTGTTCAAACACACACACACACAAAGAAAACAATGACACACACACACACACACACACACACAGAGAGAGAAATTCACTCACATAGTTTCGCGTCTAATTACAGAAAGCACAGTTGAAACATGCCGTGCACAGTTTGCCTGGCTATGAAATTGAATTTCACATGCAGCTGCTCGAACTTTTCAGTTTGTTGTTGGTTTGTTTGTTGTTTTTTTTTTTTCTTACCTGGGACAGCTTTGCTCAAAGCGTATGCTAATGTCGTTACTAATGCTTTTATCTGTTGCTATGGCCAATGCTGGACAGGAACTGAATTCAGCTAATTGCAATTGTTTTGTGTTGGAAAACTAATAAAACTTTTTAAAAACATAAAATAATTCCGAAATTGTAAAATTTAATTGCAAACATAGAGAGATAAATCAACAAGTATGCTGAACAATAAACTAAATATTTCGTAAATATTCTTAATACTGATATGGGCTAAACAAAAAGTATAGCATACTTTTAAGGGCATCTTTTGAATGAAAACTTCCTGGACGGAGAATATAGTTAATAAAAGCAAATAGTAAATTAAATGAAAGTAAATTAGTAAATTAATACATAGCTTGATTAGTAAAGCACATTTGTTTCCTTTTTATTTCATTCTAAATATCCAATAAATATTTAAAAATAATCTATTAATATATCAGAATATAGACACATTTCAATAGCTTCGCTTATTCTATTTTTTTTCCTAAGCATCAAGTTTTGTGTTGATTTCATTATTTGATTTCAAAGATTTTGCCCTGAATAAGCTATTAGGTGGAAAATTTACATTCAAATGGTTGTCTGTTAAGTGTCCATTGGCGTTAATGTTGCTTAGTTGTCCCAGTGACGACAGGACACCGAACACGTGCTGTGGCTGCCCCACGCTACGCGTGTGTCTGTAACGGCATTTTTATTATGCGCAACGAAATTAAAAATTAAAATTTGCTGTTCGCCTATGGGAAATGCTGATGCTGATGCCGATGCTGATGCTGATCTGCTGGCACGTTGCACGCCTCGGCCTCTTAACTACACCAAATAACAACAACAAAAACAAAAACAATGGCAGCTTAAGAGGCTGTGGCATCCCCTTGAGCTCGGCGCAATTTGCGAGCCGCAAAATGCCTAAGGTAATCACTTGCCACAAATTGTTGTAGCTGCTGTTGCCCCCCCATTTGTTGTTGCTGTTGCTGTTGTTGTTGTTGTGAATTCAAGTTCAACTCGAGCAGCGGCTTCTTCTTTAACTTTTTCGTATTATTATTGTGCATTATACGGGAAATTGACAAAGGAACTTTTTTGTTGGCTGGAAAATAGCAAAGAAAACAAATGGGCAAAAAGGCCAGCGCTCAGTGGAAATTCGCCCAGCGAATGCCACTTGAGAATTTAATATAAAAAAAAAAACACACACACACACACACACACAACAAGTAAAGTGAAGCAAATACAGAAAACGACAACGAATCGCAACTGGAATTGTGGTGCACAAGTGCCGGTTAAATATTTTAGGCAAATGCTTTCCACCCCATCCCCCCTCCGCCCCCTTGACAAGCCAGCCCTTGGCAGTTACGAGCGACTTGGCAGCACAGGAATAAATCAGCTGGGGCGTAGGCACTTGAGTTGATTTATGTACCAGGGGCATGGCAAAGGCAGCCTCTACGTTAGGCAGGTAAGGCCATTCCAGTGACAGTATTTCCTTGCCTTTGCATAATACAAAAACCAAATTGCTCGAGCCGCCTCTCCAGAGGAGCCCGAGGCGACAGCAATTGACAGCAGCCACAAAGCGCGACGGGCGGGGCTTTAAATTGTTGTGAAGTTTTGTAACTCGGAAAAAGGCAAAACGAATCTTTAGAACTCCCTCTGACAGTTGCACTTCATCAGTCAGTCAGTCAGTCCGTCAGTCAGTCCGTCAGTCAGGCACTTTGTCAATTGAAGCTTGTGCAAATACATCAACTCTAAATTGCGACTAAGTCTTCAAAGTACTAAGCTATATTTCATTTATCTGCCCCAGCCCTGGCAACAACTCACCTCTAACTTAGACGTTGCCTCCTTGCGCTGTCCGCATTTTAATTACAAAAGCCATTCAAAAACAAAATTAATTCTGAACGAAGCGCAATAGGTGGCCAGCTAAGCTCACAAGCTGCTGTTGGCACGTGGCTGCCAACTGAAGACCTACAAAAACCAGAAAAAACAAAACAAAACAAGACAAATAAAGAATCTACTTACACTTGTTGATACACTAACAAAACATATTTAAGTTAATATTTATTTAAATCAATTATAGATAAAAATCATTTAAAGCTTTTATAAGAAATAAGCTTATATATTTATTAGCCTTTATTTAGTTAATCATACTTCAATTGAACTCCAGCTAAGTTAGGGTATGCAAAATATTTATGGCTGCAATTAAAGTTGAATGTTTGTTTGGGCCGCCAAAAAGTAGGCAACACATTTTCGTGAGCCGTGCGGCGGACAGAACAAATATAATTAAAACAGGTGAGATAATGCTTAGGATCATAAAATGTCTATTAAATTGATAAAAATTGGAGCAACTCGAGGCCACGTTACTGTTGACGGGGCTAACCACAATGATTGGCAGGCTGCCAGCAAACAACTCAAAAGGAGTGCGAGTGCGAGTGAGAGAGAGAGAGAGAGAGCGAGAGATAGAGATGGAAATAAAAAAAAAAAACTTTCATTAGACTAATGTGTTGCAAGTCACATCAACGTCAGGCGCAGTGTAACAAGCGCATGTGAAAATCCCAAACAAGCAGCTGCAGCTGTCCAGGATGCTGGCTGCAGGATGCGAGCGAGGCTGCCAGGACAAAAGGAGACAGCACTCGCTCTAGCATTCAGGATGAGCTGTAAAAGTATGTGTGTGTGTGTGTGTGTCTTTCAGTTGCAGCTTCTGCCGGCTTGTTGTCACTGCAACATGCCTCCAACACGAACAACAACAACAACAACAACAACAACAACACCAACACCAACACCATCGTCGTTGTCGCTGTCTCCATCTGCGGCTCTTTTCAGTGTTGCCAGCCATGCATCTTCGTCATTTCACAGCAGTTGTCAGCTCGGCAATGCAATGCAAAATGGCTGCCCAGCTAGCAGCTAGCAGCTAGCACCAATTCCTGATAGCCACCTACAATCCCCCCCCCCTCTGAGTGATGCATTGTTGTGTACGCTACTTTTCCATCATTTGCAATCGAATGAAATATTGGTTAAACTTGCATTCGCTGAGTGTCAAGCTAATTTTAAATGCTTTTATATAACACTTTTAGACAATTGAAAATGGGTAAAACAAGAGCACATAAATCAGCAACATTCGAGTACTTTCAACTTCAACTTGAGCTCACATTCAAAAGTAAGCAAAATATGAAATCGAATATTTGCATAACCAGCGCACTTAAATCAATTTAAAGTTTTTCACAATTTGCAGCGAACTAAAACAATTTGTGATACACGCTCCCAGGCAAATGTGTGCCCAGCTACAATTTCGGTTCGGTTCGGTTTGGTTTGGTTTTAGCCAGCAGGTGGTAACCAAAGCCAACCAATTGAAAGCCAAAAGCAAAACTGACCGCAACAGCAGCCACTATTAGCGCCACCAGCGTTGCCTCAACAACAGCAACAACAACAACAACAACAACTGTGCCACGTGCACATATTTCTGGCAGCCTGTGGCCTCTGGCCGGCGGTTCAATTGAAGCTGCTGCTCTCGCTGGCTGCTCGTTGGCCTGTTCACTGGCTGGCAAATTCATGGCCACTTAAATACTATAAAATAGACCAAATGCTCGGCACTAAAATCCAAAAGTTGCGCCATACTACAAAAAAGTTTACCCTAGCTTTTGCTAGCTCTCTTGTCTTCACACACACACACACACTTACACACACACAGACAGAGATACACTCGTGCCTTGTGCGCTTTTATGGTTCATCATTTTTTTTTTGGGTCAGCCATAAAAAGCATCAAAGTTAAAAGTTGCACCTTTTTCTTTTTGGGTTTTTTGTGCTGTTGTTGCAAACGGTAAATCAGTTTTTATTATGCATAAATTAAAAATGTTCAATTAAAAGGGTTGCTGAAGAAGTTTATTTTCTTTCTTTCTTTTTTTTTTTTGTTGCCTTAAACTCTCTCTTTGTTGCTTAATTTTGTGTTGTTTTGAGCATTACATAAAATTTTTAATTAAGGAAATCGAAGGCGCCGCAGCTTGTGCACAAAAAATTGAGAAGATATCAAAATATTTGCCTTAGCGCATATGGCGTATGCGCAATATAGTTAAAAAGTAGTTGCCTCTCAAACTTAGATATGGTATTAAAGAGTTTTGTTTTTAATATGCAGCAAAACTTTTCACATATTCAAAGCGAGCAATTAAGAACATTTCAGCGCACATGGCGTATGCGTTATTTTATGAAAAGCAGCTGCGGCAGCACACATTTATTTTTTTGTAGCACATTAATGAATCATTATGGTTAAAAATTAAATCAATGAACGTTAAATAAAATTAAATATAGGCAAGCGTTGCGTTTAAGTTGCCATTGTTTTATTTTTATACCCTTTAGCCAGAAATAGCATTGAATAAAGTTTGGGAAATGTGAAATAAAAAATAAATAAATTCAATTAAAGACAAAATGACAATCAAAACAATAAATAGAAAACAATGATAGTTAATATATATATTATTTTCTTTATTATTTTATATTTGATTTATATTTATAATAACAAGCTAATTCAGCTCCGTCCAGAGGTCATCAGCTCGTCGAGTGTTCGCAAATTAACAATCGCCAGGCTAGTTATTTATTTATGTTGTTTTTTTTTTTCAAGTGCTTATAAACAACAATTGAGCGCAACAATTGAAATATATTCATGCAACATATTTTTTATTAATTTGTGGGTGTCAACCAGCTGACAAGCACTTTTTTTTCTGCTGCTGTAGTTTCAATATAATTATATTATTTTTTTTTGTGCTCAGTGCTTTTGTGTTTATTAAATGGCAAAATGTGTGAAGTATAAATATTGATGTTATTTATTTATTAACAAGCGCGTTAACTGAAATACTGAACAGGATCTGCGCTATATTAATTTCCAATGCCATAAAAGCCACGGGCCGCACAAAGTGCTCATGAATTGTTAACAGATTGGTGTAAATGAGCGCCGCGACAAGCGAATTAAAACTTGCACAGAAATTAAAAAATAAATATTTATTTAAATAAAGAACCTTTACTGGCAAATTGCATTTAATGTGCCATGCAAATGTGCACAAAGAATAAAGCAATTATTGCGGAAATTGATGAATAAATAAAGCTTAACAAATATTTTAGTAAGCACTTTTTTACTTGGCACAAATATATTACTTTTAAAAACTATATATTTGCTTAAGAGAGGCAGATAGCCAGTTGATAGATGAATAGTTTATAAGCAAGAAGCATTTTCTTAACTCGAGAAAATATATATTTAGCTAAGTTTACGAATGCTTTTTATTCCTTGAAAACCCCAAAGTAAAAAACTCAACACCAAAGTTTTGACACTTTGCCGACAATAACAACAGCAGCAGCAGCAACAACAAGAACAACAAGAACAACCCAAGTATAAAATGAAAAGCAGTGCACGTCAGTCAAACGCAACTCCCAAGGCGATAAAAATCAATTTTCCTATCCCAGACAGGCAAACAGCAGCAGCAGCAATGACAACAGCGCCAGGAAGTCCCAATCGGGCGGGAGAAGTATGAAAAATTAAGAGACACATGCCAAGGCGCATGCAAAGTGGCGGACAAGCGGGGTGGGGGGGTGGGTGGCAACCGCGAAGGAAGAGCCCGTGCAGGAGCTGGAATGCAATGCAAATAGCTTTAAATGCATTTGACGATGCTGTGATTTGATTTCAATATGCAAACGCCGCGTTTCCCTCATTCTTCGTGTTGACTTTCAATTTCTGTTTGCGCGCAGTTTTCTGATTATAATTCCAATGTCGACAACGTTGTCGCTGTCGCCGCTGTTCGTGTTGTTGTTGAGGTTGTTGTTGGCGCCAGCGAACATTTGTCGCTGCATTCTTATATTTGGTTTTTCGTCTCTCTGTTGTTTGCGCAATTGCGATTCGAAGTTAGCACGAATTGAGGCATCCTTGAAAGCCACAAGCCCTCAGGCTGATTGCTGGCTTTGGTAGGTAGCGAACACCTATGCGGCGTATACGTAATATTGCATAGGGCAATGAAATTTGATTGAAAACTTTTCAATAATATTTTATTTAATAAGCGAGAAGAAGTTCAATTGAGTGGAAGTTGAGCTCGTTTTAAAAATAAATTAACTTAAGAAAATTATATTAATATAACCATAATTTAATAAATATATAATTAAAAACATATCCATTAATTAGTAATATTAATATTAATAATATATAATAATATAAAAATATTAATATAAATAATTAATGAGGTCAGAGTAAAGCTTTTCGCAAAATGTTTGCTTTATATATTTACTGCGACTCACAGGGCGTATGCTTGATATTGTATTGATGCAAAAAGCTGAAGTTCTTCTAATGCATCCGTTAATTAAATAAAACCACCCAATGAGAGAGCACTTAAGCCTATCAATTACAATTCAAGCAAAGAAGCCATAACAATAATTAATTTACCAAATCTTGACAACAGGGCGTATGTGTAATCAACAAATGGAACATAGCCTAGCAGCGGGATCTGCAACATGGCTTAAAACAACTCAATGCATATTTGTCAGCCACGAACTGTGTCACGAAGGTAGGAAAAGAAAAACGGGAACTTTGTTAATTTTCGCCAGTGCACGCAATAAAGCAGCAGCGGCAGCGTCACGTGCGCATTTAAGTTGCAAGTTACAGTGGAAACGTGGGGCACACACACACACACACACAAACACACACACACAGCTAGTTAGTGGATGTCAGCGTAAATGTAACACACAACGAAACCTGATGCCGCATACAAACTAAGCGGCGGCGTAGGAGACACACAGAGAGAGAGAGAGAGAGAGAGAGAGTGAAAGAGAGAGAGGTAGAGATAGCTAATAATGCGCTGCATTCTCTCTCTCTCTCTCTTTCTGGTCCAGCTTATTTTGCGGTTTATTTTTGAGCGCGAATGCAATAAAAAGATATACCTAGGCGAAAGGAGGAAGTCGAGGCAAGTTTTTGGCATCCGTGGCAGCGACTGCGCTGCATAATCAGGCGACAATGGCAGCAACAACAGCAACAACAGCAACAACAACAACATTTGCGACAACGACACCGACAACATTTATCATATGAAATGCACGTGCCAAGCGTTTGCCAACGTTGCTTCCGTGCCGACACGAGCTGGTTGCTCGATAAGTCAGCCCGGAGAAGAGGCAGCATAGCCAAACCACCACTTGACACAAAGCGAGGGCTGTATGAAGAGTTGTATAAATATTAAATTAACGATAAAAATCATTCTTATTTTTGAATTTTAAATGTGTATAAAATAACTTTTTTCATATCTTACTCTTTCCCTTACTTCTCGTACTCACCTCGTGTTATATTTACAGTTGCTGCTGTTGCTGCTGCCGCCGCATAATTAGATTGAGTAAAGTTTATGCTTAGCATTTGTGTTTCTATGAATTAAAGAGTGAGAGAGAAGGAGAGAGAGAGAGAGAGGCAAGAATTGTATTTGGCTATGGCCATGAATAGTGGAAAGATAGTGGCATAATTCATATATACGAACAAATAGCTCTTAAGCTGCTTGGCAGAGTGCCTAGCCCAGCCCAGTCTTGCATTGCCACCGGCTTTGACTGATTGCACAAATACTTGCACACACACACACACACACGCACACATTGGGTGGCAACAACAGACGGTGGCAAGTAAATGCTGCATAAACTTTGACGCACACACAAATTGCATTCTGCTGTCATGGAAGTTTCTGCACCTTCAAACCAAATGCCAGCCAAGTGCTACATTGTTGTCGTTGTTGTTGTTGTTTGAGCTGCTTAAGTGCCATGCATTGAGTTGTTTTCTCAGCACCCACAGAGCTAGTTCTTAACTCTACCTCCTCTTCGCCCTCCCCCTTCTCCATTTGCCTTCGCTGGCCTTTATATACACTTGAGAAAATCGATGCCTCGAGCGCATTGTTTTTGCAGCCGCACTTCAACTTGAAAATGTTTTGATAAACTAGCTGGCTATGCAAAGCAGCAGCAAATACTGCCAAAGAAAAGAAAAACCCAAAAAGAGAGAGGAGACGGAGAGTGCTGAAAATAAACTAAAAGTAAAGTAAACCCAAGACGAACTTTAAGCCAAATGCCAGCCAGCTGCAACAACAGCAACAACAGCAACAAAGAGCCACATTTGCAGCGAACAGTTGTCAAAACGGTTGTGTAACAAATACACAAACAAAAAAAAACAGTTGGGAATACCTCTGCTGATATAACATTTAAATTTAGAAAACATGTTTTTGCCAAGTTGCACAGAAAACTTTCTTAAATACACAAAAGATACAACATATAAATTTAGAAGAAAAAAACGAAAGAATGCTTTTAAAAAACAGGAATACCCCTAGTGCCAGCGTATAATCTACACTGAGAAAATGCATTTTAAAAAACTTGTGCAGCAAGAACAATAAAAACAAGTGCTATGAAATTGGTAAAACAATTGTCAATGCGTCAATTTAAATGGATTTAGTTTGGATTGCGACAACAACGAGAATCAAAATAGAATGAGAAAAGTAGAAAAGCAGAAGGAAAAAAACGCAACTTGCTTTGGAAAACTTGTTAGCAAAGTATTATGAAAACTAGCTCCAAAGAAAAATATCCAACCAACATAATCAGGCAGCACTTACGACAACTCACAACTGAGAGCTGAACAAATCGAAAGAACAACGAATAGAAACTTGGCCGAAAGCGATGAAACTGCAGCTGGGCCTTTGGTGGCTGAGCAACTGTTTGGGTAAGTGTTGCACGCAGCGTTGTTGCCCCGAAATCAGCTCAATATTTTTTGTGCCTGCCACGCAGCTGTGTGGCAAGTAAACGCACATTGCCTCAGGGAGAAGCGGCAAGCTGGAAATGTGGCTGCCATGTTGCCCGCGGGCGGCACACGCCACATGTGGCAGGCACCGCGGCAGGCCACCGACTGGCTGGCGGACAGGGGCAGCTGTGCGGGCCCAACAACTGTGCGGCCGGCAACTGACAGCCACGTGGCTTCAGTCACCAAGTCACATGGCAACAACAACAACAACAACGCAACAGCCTCGGCGCCAGCACCCGCGGTTAGCCTGGCCAATTATGTCTATCAATGCGTCGCCCAGCGAGCGTCGCATCCATCGAACGAGAGTCAACGCCTGCAGCAGCTGCAGCAACTTCAGCAGCTGCAACTGCCCCGTTTCCAGCAGCAGCAGCAGCAGCAGTTGACAGTGCCTGCAATTGTTATGCACTTGGCCAAGATTTGGGGCGGCTTTGAAGCATTTGGCTAAGCCGACTGCGATTTTCGCATATGTGCAACTTTATATATTTTATGGGATTTGTGTTGGGTATTATATATATATATTTTGTAAGCTTTCCTTGTTGCATGTTAAATACAGCTAAAGCTTAGCCGCAAAATAAGAGGCTAGAAAAAATGGTTGTTTAAATAAGCTTACAATATTTGAATATATATTTAAATCTTAAATCAGAGTTACTTATAAAGAAAACTGGATGCTTGTAAATATTATAGAATTTTATAGAAAGCTAATGCTTTATTTTATGGCCAGCCAAAAAGTTGACAACAATTTCAATTTAAGCTGAAGGAATAAAGTTAATTTAGAATATTTAATATGTTGCTTTCTTTAAAGCATTTAGATTTAATCTTAATTTTCATTTATTTACCAAGCATATAGTATTTGATGAAACATATCATATTGATTTAATAATAATAATCAATATTTAATAATGTTTCTAAGAACTGTGTACCAATAAAATTGTATATAAAATCCAAAAATATCCTTCCAAACCAATAACAAAATGGGTAATATTCCATAGAGCATTGATATAATCTTATGTGAGCAAAAATAAATATAAATCTATATTTCATATATATTTCAACCAAATTTCGTTAACCTTTGCTTATATGAAGAACAGACATAAATACAAATATAAAATGCTTAGCTGGGTAGAAAAGAGTGCTATAAATAAAGATATTTGCTTGAATGAGCGTATGTACATATGGAAATATATGTGTGCTATTTTCGTCAGATATTTTGCTTGCTTTGAGCCAGGCAAACACACACACACACACACACTCACACACATACACACACACACACATGTGCTGCCTGCAAAGAGGTAAAGCATGGCATAAACAAAGCTGACAGACAATAAAATGTGGCGCTGCTTTCACTGTGAGACACTTTTGTGTGTGTGAGGCACACACGCACACACACACACACACACACACACACATACACACGCACACTAACATTAACTGGCTGCCATTAAATGGCATGCATTAAGCTAAGTTGCGATTTTGCAAAATGTTGCGGCATACCTGCCACGCCCACCCCCGCTGCCGTGGTTGGCCACTTTACAGGTGCAGCAATTGGAAAATGGCGGCGCAGTGTTGGCTAATGGCATTACGACTTTTTAGCTGCAATTTCAATGGGCAACGGCAACTCCCCGTTCAGCAATTTTGTTAATTTTCCAACTGCTTTGCGCGCATTTCGCGCACGCCCCAAGTTTTAATTAAGCTAAAGCCAAAAGACCGTTAGAGCATGTATACGCACACACACACACACACACACAGACACACACATACCATGGCAGCCAACACGTCAGCAATTTTTGCTATTCATGCCACTAGCTCCCCAGTTGCCTTTTCATTCATATAAAATGCCAAACACAATTCAAAAAATGTGTTACTATTTGGTCTAGCTGCGCTCGCTCCCTCTCCCTCTCTCTTACTCTCATTCTCTCTCTTTCGCACACTGAAAAGGCCAAATGTGTGCGGCGGAAAGATTTTTGCGGCACACTCGCTCTTCATAATTCAGAAAGGCCAACTGAAAGTTGGCTGTTATATGCTGATGTTTTGGCTGCGTCTTGCTGCGGCTTGCTGCGGCCTGCTGTGAGTTTTAAATGCCTGCGGCCTGACAGACAGCGAGCAGCTTTCATGTTTTATTAGCCACGTCTAATTGAAATATGCACGCCAAAAATAAAATAAAATAAATAAAAAAAAAACAAACCCACTCCATTAGAAGCTCATTTATGAGCGTAATTAAGTCTACGAGTCTTCATTTTTATGTCCATTAGCACAACCTCTCAACAAGGACTTCCACAAAGATCCCTTTCCTTGAGCATATCCTTTTTTCGGCCTGTAAAATATTTGCTTGAGTTTAGCTTTAAAGCTTACAGAAATAAGTATATGTATGAATAAATATATTTTTTATTTTTATGCACAGTCAACAATTTTATATCCATGTGTGTGCGTGTGTACTTGTGTGTGTGTTTGTGTGTGTGTTACTTTTTGGCACATACGCTTTACCTGCAGTCACACATTTTTCTCTCTATTTTCATATGAAAAACATGAATTTTTCATAGGAATTGCTGTCAATTTTATTGTCAAATAAATTGTTCAAAATACAGCAGGCAGGAGAACTTACATTGAGAATAGACTCGACTAGCAGATGCCCCTTTAAAGGTATTCTATTCAAGAGATCACTTATCATATAATTATATTTGGTTCGTAGAATCCCTAAAACTATATTTTATTATTAGGTTATAAAATATGTATAAAGTTGTTATACAGAAAACACCCAAACGTCAATCCCTTACATTCAGTTACACTCTCTATAACTGTCTGTTTGACTCATTTTACAGGGTACAAAAACACACATCCAAACTACCAAAAATTCAGATGGTTTTGTAAGTTGTTTTTCTGCAACGAAAGAGATAAAAACACACACAAATATTTTGCTGCAGGACCGCATCGAGGATTCTTTAATTATGCAGGATACATAGAAATTTGAATTTAAAAAAAAAATATTTTCTTTGATTATTTTGATTATTTTCATATAAAGTATTTGCAACGTTTTTGTTTGCTTGTTTGACAAATTTCGTTTGCAGCTTTTCAATTAAACTTGTAGATGACAAAACTCATGTAAATTTGCCAGATACAAATCGCAAAGCTGCAATAATAAGGGCCAAAGGCATTTTTGCCTGCGTACATTTGTTGAGATTGTTGTTGTTGTTTTTTGTTTTGCGATAGCACGGAAAAAAATATTAAAAAAGTTTAGCCATGAGCAAGATTTATTTGCTTAATCCAAATAATGTCAAAAAGCCACAAAACAAGCGACAGGCGCATAAAACAACTTAGCAAATGAGCGCACACACCAAGACAAACACACACACACACACACACACACTCGCACACACACACTGGCAGAAACCGAAGAAAAATGTTATTTATTGTTATTACGAAAATAAATAAGCAGGGCAAAGGACGCCCCATGCCACGCCCCCTGCAGAAATGCAGCGCACAGAAATGTAGCAAAATGAAAGCGTAGAAATTAAACAACTGGACAAACACACACACACACTCAAACACACACACACACGTACACACACAAATAAACCAACAATATACAGCAAATGGCAATGGCAGCCATTTTATATGCCATTACAGTGTAAATAAAGTATTGTTTATGTGCAGGCGCATAAGTATGTGTGTGTGTGTGTGTGTGTATGTGTTAATGTGCATGTGTGTATTGGCAAGCTGTGTGCCAGTTACATTTACTTAATAACCTGTATCAAACTTGTACTTTTTATAGGTCAACCAGCGGGTGGGAAAGTCGGGGGAGGGGCTTCCAGTCAAGCCAATGACATTACGATTATGGTGCCAAGTTCGAACAGCGGCGGGCAACACTTTATCAATGGGACCCACAATACTCGTAAAACTGTCCTCAAATTATTTATAGACTTGCTGGGGCAACTATTCAAGGGACTAGACCAGATAAAACATTGCAAACTAACAAAAACTAATTAGGAATTACACTGAACAACTCGTGAGCTGTAAAAGAGTATGGAATAATCAAAAGTTTTATGAGGAAACTATTACTTTATAGATAGGACTACACAAATAACATTAAAATATGTCAGGTACTTAAATTAAAAAATAAAAAAGAGCATATCGAAGTAGTAAAATAGAATATAAAATATTTTTTAAATATATATAAAATATATTAATCAGCAATCAGAATAATACTGCTGTTTATAAAAATTAAATAATATTTAATTTAATTATTTATCTCTACAACGATCCAAATATTACTTCACATATTAAATGTTTAAGCTTTGCTGCATTAATTAACTTTATCAAAATAAAGCTAATAAGTCAGCATGAATGAATTAAATGTGACTTGTTTGTCCTTTAAGCTGAAAATGGCCAGTTTACTTTGCTGTATCAATAAATATTTGCTTTTCAGCTTTTCGTCAGCATCAATTTAACTAATAAAAGCGAAGGCTAAGTAAATATTTCACACTTTAATTACAACGAAATGCATTTAATACAAGTTCGAAATTGTGATTGGGTTTCAAGTTAATTTGTGTGGTATTTGATTGAGAAATTTACACACATTCGCCTTCTTAACCCCCTTTTTCGTTAAGTGTATGTGTGTGTACAGCATTTGAGCTGTCATAAGTGTGTCCATAAATGGTTTTTATCAATTGCTCATTTTATGTCGGGACAGTGGCCCAAAGCAACCCTAACACAATCACGGCCTGCCATTTGCGCCAGGACTCATGTGTGATTTCTATCCCTTTTTACCCTGCTGGGGCCCTCTCACTTCCTCTCGTGTGCCTAGACTAATCCGTTTTAATTTTGTCTCGCGTTCTTTGAACTCTGCAGCTGTTGCACGTATGTTCAAACGCACACAAAGACATTTCGATGTCAGCAACTTATGAGACACACACACACACTCGCACACACACTCAAGTGGCAGCGCACACTCAGACATCTGAGCAGCTGCAAAGCGCCTAAAAGAATACTTTGTTTGTTTTTCATTAGTTGGCAGCGCGCTGAAGTCTTGACCTCCCAACAGCCACCAAGCCCGAGCCCGCTCTCTTCTTGCAGTCTTGCTTTTTGTTTTGTTTATTCGCTTCTCTTTTGCTTTTGTCTGCCACTTGCATAAACTTACAGTTATATATATATATATACATATATATATATATGGTGAATCTTTGCTCTCTCTGTCTATGTCATTGACGTTTCGGCGGCAGCAGCTGTTGTTCTTGTGTAAGACTTGCTACGGCTTGTGGCATTAATTAAAATGCAAATATCTGTTTTCAACTGTATGTTAATGCGCACATTATGGGCGCTAAGGGCTAATTAGATGTGGGCGTGGCTTTACTGAAAACTTCTTCGCTAAGTTTATCGATTGTTGAGCTTGTTAATGAAATCATTGCGCTAGCACGCAACGCGCTCAGCCAATATCAAGTAAACGCCATGTGGCAAAACTCATTGACTTCTGGCCAATACACACACATACACACACACATACATTCACTAGCACACACACTTAACCGAAATGAAAATGTTTAGTCAACTGTAGCTGACCTCCGAAAGCGCTGGCGGCAGCTCTCTAGCTGGCAAAAACAACAGCAACAACAACAACAACATAAAAAAAGGAAACTCTTATGACTGCTATTTTCAGAGTGCTGCCATGGCATCTGGCCACTATGCTCATGGAAATTTCATAGACGTACTGGGACCTCATCGTCCAACTCAGGTTTCCAGTTGTCCAACTGCCCGCAATTACTCACACTTGACCGGGCCCTCGACTGGATAACCTGCTGGAGTTTTACTGAAGTTACTGTTGCTCTGCCCATTGGGCACGGCCAAGTCCAAGTGCTGGACAGATAAATTGCAATTTTAGTTGCTGGCCTGTCAATGGGGCGCATAAGCATAAAGTACAGCAGAGCTATTAGATGAGCACTCAAAAGTAGGCAACGAATAATTTTCAATATGAGACGTTTTTAAAAAAAATGTTGCCTGCTTTTAGGCGGTACATGTTAAATGATTAAGGCTGTGATTATCACTTAAATTTGTATTCTACTTGTATTGAGTTGACATTAAAGAGAAATTGATTCTTTATAAAACTTTATATTACTTTACTTTATATTAATATATAAACTTAACTTGTTAACTGTATTTTTAAAAATTATTTAGCAAACTTGCTTTATAATTTCTGTGATTTACAGATTTAGAGTAATATATATAATATATAATACTCAAATAGCAATCCGAACTGGACTAATATAAATTAACAAAAATAATTTCATACACTTCTTTTAAACTTTGTATACAGAGTATAATTATTTGAGTTTTTGCAGCAATAATTTATTTAATACAACAATTTACTCGAATGCAACAGCAACAATTAAGAGAGCATTTTAAGAGCGCAGGCCATGTGCTCGCACTCTCTCCTCGCTCTCTCTCTGGTCCTACTCTTTCTCTCTGTTGCTGCGCTCTCTGCAGCAGCCCTTGACGCTCTGAGCAGCTGCACAGCAAGCTTTGGCTAAAGCTTTTGTTGCTCTCCACTCAAAGGACATGAGTTATACACTCAACTCAAGGATGCTGAGTCTTTTTGTTGGTTGCGCTCTCCTGCGCTCATTGACTCCATTAAATATCGTTCTCTTCCGCTGAGTCTGAGCCGCAGCAAAGTTTGTCGCATTGAGTGGCCATTGAGTCAAGTGTTCGCACTTGATTTTGCCTTTGCCTTAGGCTGTGCTTAAAGCAGCGCCTTGTTTGTGTTGTTGTTGTTGTTGTTGCTGTTGTCGTCGCTATGTCCATAATATTAGCTCGCACATTTTCTTTGCTTAACATTTTCTCGGTATTCCTTTTGTTTTTATGTTGGCACTTTATTGCGCCCACACACTTTTCATTTTTGCTCTGTTTTTATCATTTGGGCTCTCGCAATTCCAATGCTTATCTGCGCCTTTTTTTGCTGTTTCTTTCCCTTTTCTTTTTTTATTGAACATCACATTTTCATTGTTTGATTTTTGTCAAGGCTTCTTCCGTTGATTTTCCGTCTCTTTTTTCTCTCGCCTTTTTTTTATGTTTTGTTTTTTTTTTTGCATTGTGTGTCTAGTGTTTTCCCCTTTGTTGTTCTTTGTTTAGCTGGTCGCTTCATCTTTTACTTACATAAGTGGCTTAAGGGGCAGGGTTGACTGGACGGGGAAAGCGGGGGAAATGGGGGTGAAAGCAACGCCATTTGTTTCTCCATTTGGCGTGTTTGATTTTTATTTGGCATTGTTCATTTTTCGGTTAGTTGGTCTTTTAATCGTCTTTCGCTTATTTGTCTCGACTTTCTCATGATTTCGTCGTTGTTGCTTTTCAGCTTTCAGCTTGCCGCTCGGTTTCAATTAGTTTGAGCATTGTTTAAGTGGTACTTAAGCGCTTTGTAGTCACTGATCTATTGGATACCCATTTAATTGACATTTTGCTATCCCCAGAGTAACTGGAGCTCCCACTCCCACGTTCCTCCTCTTGAGTGTTCCCTCTGCTCTAGTTGTTAATTAGATGCCTTTCTCCCTTCGCTTTGCAACTTTGATTCACTTGCACATCACATCAAAAAGGATGTTTGTTAAAACAGAAGAAATACATTATTTTTTTAAGTCCTTTCTTTAGCACTGGCTGTTTATCATTCGCCTTTCTATGCATTTCTCATTGGCATTAACAAATCAAGAATAGGTTGCTGATATACTTTATAAAGATTTTTCTAAAAAATAACTTTTTCTATTCACCTCACTTTTTACTCAATCAAGCGCCTGTAATTAAATTCGTGGCACATTTTTATGTGCTCTACTCAAAGGACACTTAGCACATCCATCGCTGGCTGCTTATAAAGAGATTTCTCACAAATTGCGCTTGTCAAAATATTTATTCAACTAATCTATGTAATTCATCAGCGCTCAGACTCTACCCCTTTTATTTGCAGCTCGACGCAGCTGTGTGCGCTTTTGTTTTGACGCTATTGATACGCTAATTAGTTGCGATAATTTATCAAATGCGCACATACCTACACACACACACACACACACACACACACACACAGACGTGTTGGCAGCTACTAAAAATTCTGCTGCAGTAGCAAAAATTGCTACTTAATTACAACGGCATCGGCATCTGCTGGCAACACCCCCATTTAACAACCCCCCTCCCCCTCCCCCTCGTTCCACACACTTTATCATCCGTGTCGCATCGTCAATGTCACAAGTGCTGTGCAGTGTGGCAAGTTCCATTTCCTGCCACCGCCTCGGGTAACTTCACAATTAACTACTAATTGCTCATACGCGACGTTGGCTGCGCGACACTAGAACAAATTCAGGTGGGCGCCCTCTCTCTATCTCTCTCTCTCTCTCTCTCTATCTCACTTTTCTCTTCTTTTTCTTCTTGGCTTTTGCTCTAATTATCTGCGTTGTCAGCCAACTTACAGCTGGCTGCTGGCTCCTGTTGTCCACACCAGGTATTTACTGTAGTAAGTTTTTAAATTTTTATTAAATGCTTTAGCGCATTTTCACGCCCCCTTACGCTGCTTATGTGGAGGCTACTGTAATTAGTTTTTAATTGCTTTTGCAGTTGGCAACTATGCGAACCGCGTCCTGTAAATAGTTGTGACGCCTTTTGTGCGCTTTTCACTTTCCACTTGCCACTTTCCAACTCGCCATTTGCCATTTGCCAAGTTTTTGGCTTTTCCATATTTTTCCTATTTTTTTTTTTTTTTGGTTTATGGCCACAGCTGTGCCGTGTGCCGAAGTCAATCAGCAATTGGGTCCGGGCCACGTCAGCGGCATTTTAAATATGCCCATGCCCGTTGCCCATTGCCGCAAAAACTAATCAGAAAACTTTGGCAATAAATCCATGAATACATATAATGAAAAACCATAAAGTCGCGACGTCCCCTAACAATTTCAATATTTGCATATACACGCAAAACAGACCAGAGAGCATATAGAAAAATGAAATAGTGTGACATTTAAATGCAATGGCAGCTCGTGCAGAAAAGGGAAAGCCGTAAAAAAATTGTGGCAGTAACCCAAATAGTTTGTTTTAAAAGTTCTCAGAGCACAAGAGTCGTTTTTCAAATACACTTTAAAGCAAGAAAAAATATAAATAATAATCCTTTAAAGGCCAAATTATTGAGAAAGAAACTTATACTTATTACAACGTTCACAATATTATTATAGATGCTAGTTGATGACAGTAGATGACAGCGTTCTTGGAAAGCAAATAATTTATAGTTGATTGATTAACGTTGTCCAAGGACTAGTCGTAATTATCGAGCTTAGCGCCCACTCACAGCTATCGATCGATCTCAATTATAAAGCAAATACGCCCACTTGTAAACCTTAAATACACTTCACGTATCAGAGTATCAATCAATTGCAGTCGGAGGACATTCGTCCCGTGCTGCTCTACCTGCGGCGTCCTTCCGCAAACATTTCCGTCGCCGACTCAAATGCCAAACACATGTTGAAGGGCGCCAAAACATTGACAAACAAAATGAGAAAAATTTATGAAAAACAAAAAAGGAAAATGAAGCGGCACAGGAAACAGGGCAAATATGTCGGAGAAAAACAGCAAAGACAGAAAGGAAAGCAAACAAAGTGTGAGAGAGAGAGAGAGAGAAAAAAGGTGTTTCAGACAGCGGCAAAGTTCCAACTCATTTTGCACAAATGACGAGCAATTTTGTGTGCCGAGTGCCAAATATTTAACATGCTCCACATATTTGCAGGCAGCAGCTGTTGGCGTTAGGAAAATCGCTCATACGCAACGTTGACGCTGGCTTCAATTGCCGTTTTGATGGTTCATTAAAATCGGTCGTCTATCGAACACATCGGACTTTAAGTCGGCCCCAATAATAAATCGAGTACAGGTGGCGACGCATTGAAATAAATGTTGCTGGCAGCTGTTGCCGCAGGTCCTGCGACTGGGCGTGGCCCAGACCGAAATTAATGTCTGCCGCAGGCTTAGATAAATGCCAATATAAATTTAGCTCAAATGGGTTTTAAGCTGCAGCTTTGCCAGCACTTTAATTGGCAACGTTTCGTATGGCTTAGGCTTAAATGTTATTAATAATAACAGTGCCAGAAAGACAATCAAAGACACGTGTTTTCTTCAGCTGGCAATCGTGTACTTATGCCCTGTAAACAAGTAAGCTCTTGGGAAGGTATACTCAGCTTTTGGCTTTGTTTGATGCGGTCTGATAAAAATATTTGTATGAAAATTAATTATATAGATTATCTTTTACTTTACTTTATAGTTTGTTTACTTTCGCTGTAGTTAAAGGAAAAACTTGTAGTTTTAATATAACATTGAAGTGCAAACATAATTAATTTTGCTAGCCATATAAGTTAATATGTTCAAGTCAAGTGGTTAATAAACAGAGTAAACAGTGTTATAGTTTATAAATTGGCAGATATTGAACTTAATTAAGTTAAGTAATGAATGTGCTCTTAAAAGCCTGAAATAGTGCTTTAATATGTTTAACTACTTACTTAAAAAGCAAAGAAACTTTGATTAAACTCTATATAGATATTTACAATACAATAATTATATTCATTTCATTTTAAAATATAATTTTAGTACATAATAAATATATATAAAATAAATAAAAATAGGGCTATTCAAAAAATCTCTAAGAATTTTTATGAGATATATTTTCAAGTATAGGGTACATTCAATCAGTCAATTAGGCAGATCTTAAACTAATTAATTTATGTTGTCTTATACACTTTATACACTATTATAAATAAACTTTTATAGATCAGAAATTTTAAATTAAGCATTTTTTGCTTATGCTATTTATATTATTTTTTGAACTTTTTTTTGAATACTATTTTCATTGCTTTTTTAAAGGATAACTGTTGGTCGATCAATCCGGAACGTATTTATGTCTGTATGAATGATTTCATTCACTGTAGTCTTATTTATAAAAATGCTTGCGTATTCTTAGACGATGCCAAATTCCTCTCGACCTTAGCCTAACAATAGGGCATCAGCACGTTGAGTACTCTCGGGATTATCATTTGGCTTGTTTTTTATTAATTTATATGCCGCACACGCAGCCGAGGCGCCTGAACCCAATTTTTTTTTCCGCTTCATATCTAATTTTAAGAATTCTCTTCTTTTTTTATTTTTTGTTGGCCAAAACTCAATTACATGGGAAGCCTTGGGGCGTTGCGGGGGCAGCACACGCCAGGTAATTGCTTGAAAATTGAAGTGAATAACAGAGAGGAGAAGAGAGAGAGAGAGAGAGAGGAGAGAGAGAGGGAGAGAGAGAGGGAGAGTTGGAGTGAAATGGAGAGTTGAATAATGAAAATCAAGCGCAGGACTCACCGAAGTCGCCTTAAATTAGCAGCAAGCGCTGCAATTATGCCCAAAAAAATAAAGAAGAAGAAGAAGGAAACGTTTTTCGGCTAAAAGACGCGTCCTTTGAGTGAATGTTAATGACTTGAAAAGTCAACTCGAAGAATGCCACAGGTTGACAAACAGGGAGTTCCAGCCGGAAATGGCAACAGCGAGTGGCGCCAGCTAAAAATGGCTGTTTGTTTACTTCCGGTGTGTGTATATATATATGTGTGTGTGTGTGCAAACAACGCAAACACATTACGCATCAAGTGGGCAACTTCACCTGCCCCTTGGCAAATGTATGCTTTATGCAAAAGGCAGGTGAAAGCCACAACAGTTGGAATCGGGACCGGGGTTGGGGTTGGGGTTGGGGTTGGGGTTGAGAGCGCCACAAAGTCAAATGGCAAACCGCGTGCTCAACGAGTCCAACGCATTTCGAATGCTTAGTTCATCTTAATAATTCATAAAAAATGTATGCCAAATAGACAGCAATTGTGTCGGGCTCGGTGTCAGTGCCGAGCCACGCCCCCTTCGACCCACCACGCCCCAAAATCTGCCCCCTCGACAACAACATTTGTACATTGTTTGCTTCGGGCAGATGTTTCTGTGTTTCTGTGTTTGAAAGCATGCGTCAGGCTGCATATATTAATATACCCTGGAACCTTCAAGGGGGTATTTTAACTTAAGTTGAACTAGTTTATCTAATAGCTAATATACTTAAAAAACTAAAAAGCTGCCTAAGTTTATATACAATATTAAAAATAAAGTTTTATTTATATTCAACTACAGGGTATTAGCCAGTCAATAAAGTTTTAACTTGCTTTATTTATCATTTTATTTGGTATATTTTCCATTTACGCAAAAAAAAAAGTAGTGTAGAATTTGTAGTATTTAGAGTAAAAGTAACATACAGCTGTCATAAACATTTATAAAATGGTTCATTATTATAAAATTAAATATAGGAATAGCTTTCATAAATATGCAAAAATGCCAAGACTGAGAATCCAGTCAAGTCGTATATACAAATATATTTTGCCCATTTATTATTTATAATCCATTCTTATGCCAAGTCAATTAAAGAAAGTAAGCAGCTTATCATTTCCAAAAGAAAGAACAAATATTCAATATTCGAACAACTGATGCGATTAGAAACAACCCCTGCCGGAGAAATCAGTAGAAACCCAGCAAACCGAGCACGTGCTTCGATAATTTCCCCCCCCAAAATACAACTGACAAAGTTTAACTCGGATTTTCAGTGGTTTTTCTTTTTTTGTGAGCCATGCCCAAATTGCTGGTGAGAGTCCGAAGGATGCTCTGCCAGCTGATATTCTGGCTGGACAGGCAGGCGCTGAGCTGCATTAAACGTTATCGTGTGCCGATAATCGGCATATTGCATCCGATCTCGGCGAGCGTTTTGCTGATCAGTGTTGGCTTCTTTGTGGTCTACGAAATGGTTTACATACTGCCCGAGCTGTGCAGCGCGACGAGCCTCTTCTACAGGATCAACTGTGTCCTGGCCATTTTTCTGCTGCACAACATTATTGGGAACATGATCTACTGCTGGCTAACAGACGCCAGCTGTCTGGCCCTGGCCAAGGATCGCCTCGATCCGCTGCCAGCGGACGCACACCTGTGGCACCTGTGCACCCACTGTCAGATGCTGGTGCCGCCAAGGGCGTGGCATTGCCGCCTCTGCAACTGCTGCATCCTGAAGCGGGATCATCACTGCAATGTGACGGCCAACTGTATTGGCCATGCCAATCAGCGTTATTTTGTTGGCATGCTGCTCTACCTGACTGTCGGCGGCTTTGTCTCCTGCATCTACAACGTGGTGCACATGTGGTGTCGCCATCACGTCCTCAACGAATCCTTTCTGTACTTTGGCCTGGCCAACGGCGAGTCCGCTTTGGAGGAGAACATGCAATGGCTGCTCATCAATGGCATCGTCCTTAAGCTGAACTTGTTCTGCGTCTTTCTGGCCGGCGCTCATCTCGCCCTGCAGCTCTTTATGATCCTGCGCGGCAGCTGCATGTACGCCTTTCGCGATCGCTCCTTTGACTTCGGCACCTGGCACAATCTGCGCCTCGTCCTTGGCGAACGCTGGCTGTGGGCCCTGCTCTCCCCCTTTGCGAACAGCGCCCTGCCCCAGGATGGCACCCAGTGGCAATTTAAGAGCGACAGCGAAGCCAAGAAACCAGCTTAAATGGAAGTATTGCCTAAACACACACACACACACAGATACACACTCGCATACACTCGCACAGCACATATGCGTGTTTATTTTATGCATTTACCAAAATCGAGTTTAACGCCTCATTTAATCAGACAATTCGTGTTCTGACTGCCTCGGCTAATTACCAAGCTGGCCACGTGGGAAGTACAAATGGAAATGGAAATGGAAATGGACATGGAAATGGGAATGGGTATAGAAATGGGTGGTTGGCCGATAAGGCACGTGGTAAAGCCACCCGATCAAAGTTTTATCAGGAATCGACTATTTCAAATGCTCTACCTCTGTCCTAGTGCCAGAGTCCTTGCTTTAAGTGAGCCATGTCACGTGGTGAAGTATTCAATAAAATATAAAAATACTCAGAAAATACTATATACTATTATGTACACGGAATAATGAATGTCAGTAAAGCAAATATTTATATATATTTATTTTTTATATATTTTTATTTGCTATTTTTACTATGCAGAACAATCAATAAATTTTCGAGTTGAAGCATACAATAAATTTAAAAAAAAATAAAAAAATACAATATTTTATTAATAAATATTAAAAAATGCCACTATAGTAAATTCTTTTTTAAATTTTTAATTAAAATTAAAATTATATTAAACAAATTTCTCAACAATTTGTACTTAGTCACATGTGTTTAAAAGTTTAGGAGTTAGCCTATTGTTTTTTTTTTCTATTGTTGCAAATAATAACAGAATAATTTAATCTTTTAAAAATAAGAAGAAAAAACTAATCTAGTATAAGAGTTGTCCTAGTTCTTAAGTTTCGACATAATCTATTTATTTATATATTTATACTTATTCCTGTGCAGGATTTTATTTTGCCTTTAATGAAGGGTACTTTAACATCTTTGAATGTATTGGACTTAAGCAAATATAAATAAATTATATTCAAGCTAAAATTGTATTATTCAACAATATTCCTTTCAGATACTTATCTCACAAATATATTAAATATATATACAATTTATAGAAAGAGTATTTCCGCTTCGACTCTCTATTCGAATATTTCCATTATCTTAAATGCTTTCATCTGCATAAAATTTGGTGCTGTGAATGCGGAAGCCGGCAGACAGATTGGCAAAGGACCTTCTGCCAGATATTGGAAGCTTAGCTCCTGCGGGCTGACTGCACCTTTTGCCACCTTTTCTGGCCCAGCCAGAAACACTTGTCAAATGTCAAAAAATCCCAAAAACGGTTGAAAAATGACAAAGCCAGTTGAAAGTTGGCCGACAGAGTGGGCGGGGGAGGGGGCGGGGTCGGTTACCCGGGGCAGAATTAATGATACTGCATGTCACTGACAAGCCTCGAAACATGGCATCAAAGTGCCCGCTTTTTTAAGAAGGCAACTCGCGCTGCATGAAAAATGTTCGAGGTGTGAAATCCGTGCAAAGCTCTAAACAACATAATTGCCAAATAAAAAAGTCGCCACCGGCTGCGCTGTTGGCGCCGGCTTTAAGCTTGACCATTAATCAAAATTGCGGCCAACAAAAAATATGGCTAAACAACAACAACAGCAACAACAACATCTGCTGTTGCCGGACTTGGACAGAAACGGACGACAAAGTGCGACGTCAACACTTTTGAGCCAATCAGCAGACAGCTGCAAGAATTCTGTCTGCCCCAACTCCCGCACCTTCCCTCTGATTGGTTGTCGCTTTCATTAACGACTTATGCTAGCGTAATCCTAATCCTAATCCTAGTCCTAATACTACTCCGACTTACGCCTGATGGACTCCCGAAATGGCGAGCGCTGATTGCAGCGTTCTCGATTGTCAACT
>SCDZ01000108.1:0-136451 GCA_004143845.1 Drosophila lacertosa
TATATATATATATATATATATATATATATATATATATATATATATATATATAAAAATACTATATATATATATAGCGAAAATCATATTAAAAGTAGTTGAACATTTTACAGCAATAACCAAAGCATTTTCACCAATTACGAGTTTTTATCTATTTTACTTGAAAAGCAAAAAGAGAAACGAAACAAAATTATTGAACAAATTAAATTATGTACTTAGCGTTTATGTACTTAAAATATTTAAAATTAATTACTTACGACAAAATTGATATGACAATGCAAATAAAATAACAGTTGCGATCAAAAATAAATAAAAAAAACTTGTTTTTTTTCACTTACCCCAAACAAACAATATGTTCCAGCTTGTCCTTGAGGAACAAATTTTCAAACTTTTATTTTTCACACAATCCACAAAACAAAAAAAACCTAAAATAAATAAAAGCGTAAGAAATAAAGTTAGGTAAATATATAAAATAAAAAAAATAATAATAACAAATTCGAACTAATTTTTAGGTACATTTTTGGGAACATTTTGAACATTAAATTCAACAACCAAAATTCGAGGGAAATTTATTGGGAACATTTTCTTAAAAAGATTTCAACTTTGATCCTTAAATTAGTAAGTGCATTTTTAAAAATTTTCTGATTGATATTTCACATATTTTTATACATATTAAAATATCTTTAAAATAATTTGAATTGTTTAATTTTCAGTTAAAAAAAACAAGTGCGATCAGCAAAGTCACAAACCCAAAACATGCGTGCAAAGCAGTTACACAAACCAAAGCTAAGAGGAAGTTACTGTTTTTGAAGCCAATATTTGAACCAGAAAAATATTGGTATATTTTAGAAATTGCCTAAAAGTAAACTTTGCTTAAATTTAATATGGGCTGCCCAAAATTATGCTAAGGTTCAATTAAAATTGTAATTGCTTTTTACATAAGCACAAATTTGTAAATATTTATAAACATAAACATACTTATGTACATACATATATAAACATTATTATGATGCTTATGTAGGTGGAAAACTACGTAATATTTATGCTTTCATGTAAGTTGAAGAAGTATGTGAGCATATGTGTGTAAATATGTATGTAAAAGTATTACAAAATATTTAAAAAATCTTATTTAATTTTTACACGTGTCAGCAATCATAAATAAATACAAACATACATGCATATGAAAAGATAAATAAATAAATTAATAAATGATTGTGTGTGTACGTGTGTGCGCCCGCTTGCTTAAGCACACGTGTGTATGTGTGTGTGTGCCTGCAAACGTCGCAAAATAAAAATACACAAGCGCACACATACGTACACACACATACACACAAGCAAGCCCCCTACGAATTGGAGTCGGCAGAACAACAACAACAACAGCTGTTTCAAGTTCTTGGCTGCGGCGCAACAACGACAAAGTATACATAAATACATACACACACACGCATGCACACATAAATATACATATATATTCTCACATACATACATGCGCTTCGTTTGCGTGTGCGTCTAATAACGTCGCCCGAGCGACTGTTCGCCTGTTCGCCGGTTCGCCCGCTGACGCCGTCGCCATCGCCATCGCCTTCGTCGTATATCAACAATCACACCACACACACGCGCCGGGCCCCAACTTGGCACAGCCTCAGCTTTTGCTTTCAGTTCTAGTTAGACCACCGGTTCGGCCAGCCGCAGCAGCAGCGACACAAGCGACACACGTTGATCCAGCGTTTTTCCAGCCCGAACATCCACTATCCATTAAATACCCATCCAAGATGTCCTTTGTGCGTCTAATTGGTGCTGAGGTAAGTCCACGCGGAAATTCAATTAGAAACGATTATCGATAAATAGCAGCAGCAGTGTTGCAAAGTTTACAGGGTGGGATGGGGGCGTACTGTAATTAAAAGTGCATTGGCTACATGCACATACAGATGTATGTGTATGTGTGTGTGTGAGTGCATGCAAATTACAATTGTCCCCTGCACGATTAGTCCAGACTGAACGTGCGCTCGTAAATTGCCCAATTAAACGCGTTAAACGTGCAAAAGAAATGGCAATTGATAGAGGAAACACATGTTACGTAATTTTGGTTTGCTGCGATTTAGATAATGCGACGATCACAATAACAGACCATTTTTTTTTATATCTGGCCCTAACAGACAAGCTGGAAACACACGCACACACACTCATATACGCACACATGTGCAGTGTGAACTGCGATAAGTGTTTTATTGTATTTTAATTAGTCGGCAAGCCGTAGAAATTTGCCTGCTAAAAGGGCGGCTGCTGCCTCCAGATAAGCGCGGGCGTGGCAAATATACCTACACATACGTGTGTATGTGTGTGCGTGTATTATCATGTTGCCAGGCAATTTTCACCTGTTGCAGGAATTGTAAGTAAAACACTTGATACGGCTCAATATACATACACATACATACATATGTACGTTCATATATGTACATGCGTATATAAACATGCTACGTAAACAGTACAGCCTGGCTAAGTGCACCGCATGGCTGTATGCGCCGTTGGCTTTCAGTTGCAAATTATTTACGCAACTTTTTCTGCGCAGCAAACTTTTTAACTATCGATATTTCGATAAATTATAACAATTAATAGTCAAGCCTGACTTAATTGAACAGCATTAAAAAAGTACAGTTTTCATGAAATTTTTTTTGCCACATTACAAATCAATTTTTATGTTCATTTTATATAGTATTTATTATGCTTATTATGCGACTATGTTTTTTCGCTAGATTAAAGGTGCTCAAAATTTTCCACGGAGATAAAAAATTAACCATGAGCACAGTTTATTTTTGTAAGCAGTAGAAAAACATTCAGGAACAATAATCAAATACATAAGAGTACTTTAGTCGGGAGTGTTCGACTAAGAAATGCTCTGCAAATAAAATGTTGTAATGTTCTGAAATACATACGTGGTCTCATGTACCAAAATTAAAAATGTTGGTACATTTGTACTATGAGCAATTGATAATGGTACAATTTAGGTACATTTGTTTAATTTATTATATAATAATTATTTACAATTTTTTGGTTTACTTACGTTTTCAAAAATAAAGATAAAAATAAATAATTTAGAATTGAATGTTGTTCCCTTTTATATTAGGTACAACTAAATGACTTTTGATTCATATATTTAAAAAAAAATTTAAATTTTTGGTACTTAAGGAAAATTTTGTACATCTATCTCTTGCGTAATTAAAATAATGTACTTTTTTGGTACATTTGATAATTGGTCCATTTTTTTTTGAGAGAGAATGGAATAAATAAAAGGAATACAAATTTTTTCACTAGATCATGTGAACAATTTACATAATGAACAATTTAAAAATGTTTTGGTACATTTTGTACCAAAAAGTACTCGTTTTGGTACAATTGTCTTTAAGGTAAAGGGATTTTAAGAAAATAGTACAATTGAAATAAAATACCTTTTAGGTACATTCCTCGGAAAATATATGGGAAATCTTCGATTATTACTTCATCATATCGATATATGGATTATAATTGGGCATTTGTTGTTGGTCTTTGCAGGCACGCCTGATGGCTAAGCGCGGCTATTCGTCCGCCGCGCCGACGACGAAGCTGTTCATCGACGGCAAGTTCGTGGAGTCAAAGACGAACCAATGGATCGACGTGCACGACCCGGCCACGAACAAGGTGGTGACGCGCGTGCCGAAGGCGACAGCCGATGAGATGAAGGCGGCCCTCGAGTCGAACAAGCGGGCGTACAAATCGTGGAGCAACCAGTCGGTGGTGTCGCGCCAGCAGGTGATGTTCAAGCTGCAGGCCCTGATCAAGGCCAACATGGGCGAGCTGGCCAAGAACATAACCAGCGAGCAGGGCAAGACCCTGGCCGACGCCGAGGGCGATGTCCTCCGCGGCCTCCAAGTGGTCGAGCACTGCTGCAGCATACCCTCGCTGCAGATGGGCGAGACGGTGGCCAATGTCGCTCGCGACATGGACACCTATTCGCTGGTGATGCCGCTCGGCGTCACCGCCGGCATTGCGCCCTTCAATTTCCCGGCCATGATACCGCTCTGGATGTTCCCCGTCGCCATCACCACCGGCAACACGATGCTGCTGAAGCCATCGGAGCGTGTGCCCGGCGCCACCATGCTGCTGATGGAGCTGCTCAACGAGGCCGGCTGCCCGCCGGGCGTTGTCAACGTCATTCACGGCCAGCACGATGCCGTCAACTTCATCTGCGACGCGCCCGAGATCAAGGCCGTCTCCTTTGTTGGCTCCGACACCGCCGGCAAGTACATCTACGAGCGTGCCGGCAAGAACGGCAAGCGCGTCCAGAGCAACATGGGCGCCAAGAACCATGGCGTCGTCCTTAGCGATGCCAACAAGGAGAACACACTTAACCAGCTGGCCGGAGCCGCCTTCGGCGCCGCCGGACAGCGCTGCATGGCCCTGTCGACGGCTGTGTTTGTGGGCGAGGCCCAGCAGTGGATACCCGATCTGGTCGAGCGCGCCAAGAAGCTGAAGGTCAACGCCGGCCACATGCCAGGCACCGATGTTGGACCCGTGATCAGCGCCGCCTCGCGCCAGCGCATCAACGATCTGATCGAGTCGGGCGTGAAGGAGGGCGCCAAGCTCATTCTGGACGGCCGCAAGATCAGCGTGCCCGGCTACGAGGATGGCTATTTTGTGGGCCCCACCATTTTGGCCGATGTCAAGCCCAACATGCAGTGCTACACCGAGGAGATCTTCGGCCCCGTGCTGATCATCCTGAATGCTGATACTCTCGACGATGCCATCTCCATTGTGAACGCCAATCCCTATGGCAACGGCACCGCTGTCTTCACCACCAACGGCGCCGCCGCCCGCAAGTTCGTCAACGAGATCGATGCCGGCCAGGTGGGCGTCAATGTGCCCATCCCGGTGCCGCTGCCCAT
Source organism: Drosophila lacertosa (assembly GCA_004143845.1). Classification (NCBI taxonomy): domain Eukaryota; kingdom Metazoa; phylum Arthropoda; class Insecta; order Diptera; family Drosophilidae; genus Drosophila; species Drosophila lacertosa. Next base: position 4,917 of record SCDZ01000108.1, read on the forward strand.
GTTCTCGTTCACCGGCACGCGCGGCTCCTTCCGCGGCGACCATCACTTCTACGGCAAGCAGGGCATCAAGTTCTACACCCAGACCAAGACGGTCACACAGCTCTGGCGCGAGACTGACGTCACCCACACCCAGGCGGCCGTGGCCATGCCCACCATGAAGTAGGCGCGCTAGCGCAAGCACGCACGTCTGTGTGCGAGGAAGAGAAATTGCTGCATTTATTTTCTGTGCCTGTTAATTAGAGTTAAGCTAACTGTAAAACTGAGAAAAAAACCCTGTATAAATAAACAATTAATTGTTTTAAAATATAACTAAACAATGTTATCGCTTCACAATTCGATTTATTGTCGGTCAGATCGCTTTCAATAAGTGTGGCAACTCTGTATGTTTCTCCTTCAATCGATATCGATGTGTATTTCTGTTGCTGTCAAAAAGTCTGGCAACTCTCTAGCTATTTCCCTCTCTTTCGGTTTCGTGTCGTTATTGAATTTCCCTAAGCTGAATTAGGGCAATTAATTTTTAAATTGTTGCACACATAAAAACATACTTAAACCTACTTTAAATAACAAATGCCAAGCAGGCATTGAACAAAGAACCTTTTTTTTACAAAAAATCCCATTTATTAATGTGCTAAATAACTAGTTGTGTAGTAAACAAAAGATCAAATAGATATCGACCGATAACACATAAATGACTATCGATGGTTTATTTCGTTGTAAAATAGATAAGCTTACATAGTTTACGTTAAATTCAAAGTGCATCTTAAATATGCAATAAAACCCATTGTTGTATTTATTTTAGCACTATCAAAACAAACTTTAACATCAAGAACTTAAATCAATAATTCATTTAATGCCTTCAAAAGGTTCAAGGTCCTTAATGCTCCCAGTTTCCACGTTAAATATATTTTTAAATGTAAATTACAAAAGTAACAATGTCCTAAATAGGTTATCATAAATGGTTGACGACTCGCTGCAGAGCAGGGCGAATCTCAGCTAAATAAGTGAACACCTAAGCCTGGCTAATCATGGAAGGTCATTAAGGTCATTGTGGTCATTATGGTCATCGGGCGCTGTGGTCTTGGACTTGTAGCTACCGCCGAATGCCTGCTTGGCGACGAGCTCCTTAAAGACGCCGTGTGGCCGTCGCATCAGCTCATCAAAGGCGCCCTCCTCCACAACCCGACCGCCATCCAGCACGGCAATCTTGTGCGCCTTGTGTATTGTGCTTAGCCGATGGGCGATGGTCATCACCGTGCGGCCCTGGATTAGTTTATCCAGTGCTTTCTGCACTAGCTCCTCCGACACCGAGTCCAGCGCACTTGTCGCCTCGTCCAGCAAGAGTATGGTAGGATTCTGTAAAAGTTAATGTAAACATTAAATTAGTATTTAGATATATATATAAAAAAATGTCTCAAAAACGCTCTTCAGTCAGTCAGTCAATCAATCAGCTTATCAAAAATTCAGTTTAAATACATCTGTATTTGTTGTAGTCAACCAGACGGTCTGTCAAATAATAAGTACCATGATCCATCAATCAATCAATCAGTCAACTGGACTATCTATCAATCAGTCAGACCGTCAATCAATCAATCGGTCAGGATAATCAGTGTATAGTATATATAAATATATAAACAAATAAAATGCTATGCATTGACTAAGCGCTAAACTGTTCAATCCAAGTCCATCAATCAGTCAGTCAGTCAATCAATCAATCAGTTATCAAAAATGCAGTTTAAATGCATCTGCATTTGTTGTAGTCAACCAGACGGTCTGTCAAATAATAAGTACCATGCTCTGCCCATCAACCAATCAATCAGTCATCTGGACTATCCACCAATCAGTCAGACCGTCAATCAATCAGCCGGTCAGGAAAATCAGTGTATAGTATATATAAATATATAGACAAATAAAATGCTATGCAACGACTAAGCGCTAAACTGTTCAATCCAAGTCTATCAATCAGTCAGTCAATCAATCAATCAGCTTATCAAAAATTCTGTTTCAATACATTTGTAGTAGTCAACCAGACGGTCTGTCAAATAATAAGTACCATGCTCTGCCCGTCAATCAATCAATCAGTCAACTGGACTATCTATCAATCAGTCAGACCGTCAATCAATCAGTCGGTCAGGATAATGAGTGTATAGTATATATAAAATGCTATGCATCGACTAAGCGCTAAACTGTTCAATCCAAGTCCATCAATCAATCAGTCAGTCAGTCATTCAATCAACGAGCACGTACCTTGATGAGCGCCCTGGCAATGGCCACACGCTGCTTTTGGCCGCCACTGAGAAGTATGCCCCGCTGGCCGACAATCGTTTCCAGGCCGTTGGGCAGCCGATTGGCAAACTCGACCACATGCGAATCGTTAACGACCTGCTGAAGGAGATCCTCGCTGGGCAAATCGCCCGGATGCATGCCATATAGAATGTTAGAACGTATCGAGCCGGAGAAGAGGATCGGCTCCTGGCTAACGGAGCCGATATTTTGGCGCAGCCACTGCGGATCTAGCTTACGTATATCGACGCCATCCAGCATGACGGCGCCTTGCTTTGGATCATAGAGACGCATCACCAGCATGGCCATCGTTGACTTGCCGGCGCCGGAGCGACCCACCACGGCCGTCGTCGAATGGGGCGGCAGCGTTAGCGAGAAGTCCTTGAGCACATGAGAGTCGGGCCGAGTCGGATACCTGAAGTTCACGTTCTGGAACATGATTTCTCCCTCCGGCCGCTTCGCGGGCCTAATGCCCTTGCCAATGGGCATATCATATTGGCGTTCCAGTATCTCCCAGATGCGCTCCGACGCGCCCAGACCCTTGTTAAGATGGCTATAGAAATTGGACAGGCCGTTCATTGCGACAGCCACGTAGCCGGCGTACAGCATAAATGAGGTCATGGCGCCAATTGTCAAATGGTCGTTGAGCACCAGATTGCCGCCGTAGTACAGCACCGAGATGATACTGAAGTTGCCGGAGAAGCCAGTCTGTTGGAGAAGAAGACAGCATTAGTTTTTGGAGCAACAGTAGTCGGAAAGGCAACTCACCAGGCCAAAGAATATGGACCGGGCTTTTATCTCACGGTAGCCGATTTCCAGCGCCTCGTTAAGCTTCTCGTTGAAATCATCGCTCTCCGTCTGCTCGCGGGTAAAAACCTTGACGGTGCGCACATTGCCCAAACGCTCCTCGCCATGCTTCATTACCATGGCATATTTGTCGAGCTCGGCGCGCGTGATTTTCCGCACGTAGCGTCCATAAACAATGGCGATGCCCGCCAGGACAGGCACCACAACGGCGCTGACTAATGCCAGCTTAAGCGATGTGACCATCTGCGAAGTAGAACCAACCGTTCAGGCAAGCTGTTGGGCGCGGGCTGTCGTCGTCGACTCACCATCATGACGGACCCAACTGCAACCATGGCCAGCGAACGCAGACCGTCGGAGACATTCTGACTCAGCGATATGCCCACGAAGAAAGTGTCGTTGCTCAGGCGATTGATGAGCTCGCCGGTGCCGCGACTGTCGAACCAGGCGACTTCCTGCAACAGCATGTTTCGAAACAGGTCCGCCCGAAGGCGACGCACAATACGCAGTGCTAACAAAAAAATATTTAACATATATATATAAGTGTGTATATATTTATAGGTGTGCCTCACCAGACGATCCAAATAAATAGACGCGCGCACAGTTGGCACAGCCGCCAAGGACAAATATCCAGAAGAGCATTAGCGAGAATTCGCCCAGTTTCTTGATAGCGGCATCGTTCATGCCGTCCTTGTTGAACACAATATCGATAACCTTGCCCATAAAGAAGGGCACGCTCATCGTGATGGCCGACGAGATGAACAGGCAAAACAGGCCCACTGCAAACAGGCGAACGTGAGTGAATAGGATTGAATGAGCGCAGGGCGTTCATACCTGTAAGGGTCGTCTTCTCGTTTTGGACCAATCTGAAGAGGCGCTTGTAATCGGACCGTAGGACTTGCATCAATGAAAAGCTGCTACGATCTGGGCCACCCGTGTCGCCGTGATTGATTTTCAAGTAGCGCCGGAATGTCAACAGACGAGTCGTCCACTTTGAGCCTACACGAGCTGTGCCGGCGCCGAGTATTTGACGTGTGGCCGCCTCCGCCGGCGGTCGTATGTTGTACAGATAGCGTTGTGGCCGCCGCAGTAGCAGCAGCGGCTGCCGCAACAGATTATTCTGTGTGACATACGAGCTGAATGTAAAGCCTCGGCCCGGCATGGGCAGTTGGGCGATTCGTTGTGTGAGGCCCACGTGCTTGAAACGCCTGCAGTTTAACATTGTGAGCTTATTTCAAATTCCTATTGCAGTTTCATTCAAAACAAAAAAAAAAAAAAGAAACACAAAACTTTCCGCAAATACCAAAACAATTTTTTGTTACGCGACTATGTATATAAATATAAAAATGTATCTGTGTGTGTGAATTAAAAAAAAAAAACTTGTACAATTTTCTCCCACACACAAAACAGCCCGTCGAACCAACCGAACAGCTGTTGTTGTGCATGCATATTATAACTCAAGAGGTTGCTAGCGCTGGAATTTCAATTGCTTCGATTTAGCTTGTTGTAACATAACGGAGCAACAAGCTAGATGCCTGGCCTTATGTGCGCGAAATGATGATATAAAATACATAAAAACCACACGTAATTTGGTAATTTTAACAATTTTAACAGCTGATCACAATTTAAATGTTAATTTAGTTTATTTTTCACCCATATTTATTCGTTACTGCTCATCTTTTTTCAATAAATTTGTCGAAAATGCCAATCAATTTAAACTTAAATGAAAAAATATCTGTAAGGCTAGTGAACGTATTTTCGAAAATTAAAATGTTTGTCAATCGGCTTTTCTGTGCTACCTTAGCAACTTGCATCATTTTTGCCATGCCTGTGCAACACTGTCAAGCAGTGTTAATCGATGACAGCTGCTACGCACAACACGTGCGCCTGCTCGTTATCGTTATCGAATTTTGTATTTGCATTTTAATTGAATCCGCAACATGGAAATAGGCGAAGGTAAGTTGCCCGCCAAGTGCAGTAAAACTAATAAATATATCATAAAATACAAATTATACAGAACTACGAACATGGCTGCAGGATACGAGCAAAGCGTACACGGCACGCCTGGATTTTGCAATTAAAGTCTGGCAATCGCTGGACTTCAACTACATCAACAAACACGAAGTCGTTTGCCAATGGCTCGCCGACTCCCTCGTGGGGCCCGCTGCTGCTGAGACCGCCCTGCCTGTGGCACAGCTGGAGCAGCTGTTCAGCCTACGCGCCCAACCGGGCCTAGTGAGTGTCACCACAAAAGTGGCCCTAATACAGGCGGTGTTCGAGCGCGTGAACAGCGCCGCCAACACAGACGCCAACGTGCACGCCTATCCTCAGCTGTTGCAGCGCCTGCTCAACTTTGAGCTCGTTCAGGATGCACTGCGCGCCGACTACGAGCTACTGATGCGCAGCTACGGCAACATCTTCAGCTGCTACGAGCGCCTGCTGCTGAACGGCGATCCACACGTGCGTCATGCGGACTTCGTGCTGCCGCTGCTGCAACAGCTGCGCGACTATGTGCAGCGCGCCCAGCATCATGAGCGCCTGCTGCAGGCCTACACCGCAGAAACGCTGCAGCCGCTCTGCCAGCTGCTGTTGCAGCTGCGCGAACGCGGTCTCTGCTGCTTCGATCAGCTGGCCGCCCTGGAAATGCAGCTCATCGAATCAATGGGCATCGTCAAGATCGAGCAGCGCATGTCCCGGCTGCCGCTGCACGTCCATCTGCTCGTGCTCGAGTGCGCGCTGCTCAACTATCGCTACGATCCAACGAGACAATACCATCTGCTGCAGCACGCATTCAAATGGAAGAAGGAAGCCAAGCCCGTGCCCGTGCCCGGGCCCGAGACTGAGACTGAGCCTGCAGAGTCCACCGATGAATTCATTTCCACACTCACACTGTCCACGCACGCACTGAACTCACTGCGCCGCCACAACATTCAGCTACAGTTTCCCGACGAGATCAAACAGTCGGCGTTGAGCCTGCTCGGCGATCGCATGCTCAACCTGGTGCGGCGCCACAAGACGCACAATCTGGGCGAGGTGCTGCAGCTGCTCTGCGCCGCGCTGCGCTACAATCCCCTGCTGATCGAGCCGCACGTGCATCAGTTCAGCGTCTGGATGATGCTCGAGCCCAAGCGGCACGAGGAGGAGCTGCGTCTCTACGGCGACTATCTGGTGCTGCTGCTGGACATGTGTCGTCGCCTCAGCCGCACCGAACGCTTTGTCATGCAGCTGCTGAAGTCGCTGCGCGAATGGCTCACCAAGTACGATCTGCCCAAGCTAAACGCCGGCGAAGCCAAACGCAGCCGCCTCACGCTGGAGCCAAAGCCGAAGCCCGAACAAAGCGCCAATTCCTTTGTTCAGCTGATATTTAAGTCCAGCGACTCGAGCGCTTCAATCGGCGCCATCAACTCAAGCTCGTGCCTGGGCAGCTCGGAGCGCCTGGCACAGACGTGGCCCGCCCAGACGGCGGGCGCCGCCTTCACGCGTCTGATCGGCCAGCTAATGTCGAAGCCCTCGATTGTCATCTGGAAGATGCTGCTGCACAGCTTTGGCGAACTCCTCGACCCAGCCACGTGCGCCGTCCGCCCCAACAATCTGAACTTTGCCCTCGAGCTGCAGGCAACGCTGCTCAGTCAATATCTACTGGGCACGCGCCTGGCCGAGCAAGTGCAGCAGCATCAGCCAGAGCTGGAGCAGCAGCGTCGCCACACAGCCCAGGTGCTTCAGCAATTCGGACGCTATCTAATCGCCCGCGAACACAATCGACCCACGATGAACGTCTTTCTCGAGTGCGTGGAGCGTGCGAGCAGCTTTGATCTGCTCCTGGGCTACTATTGGCCAGATGGTGTCGCCCAGACGCATGTCCAGCTGCAGCCACCGCAGCTGGATCGTTTTCTGTCAAGCGACGAGTGGGAGCTGATCCAGCAGCGCATTCACAACTTCGGCAAGAGTCCCTGCCGCCAGCGACTGCAGCGTCTCGAGCTACAGCTAATCGAGAGCGGCTGGCTGCTGCTGCCCGAGCAGCGGCACGAATCCTGCCCGGATGCGCTGGTCGAGCTGCTGCCCGCACAGCTGTTGCCGCACCTGACGCGTGCCCAGAAAGAGCTGCGTCTGCAACGCGTCGAGGATCAAACGCTGCTCTACGCGGATGCCGAGTGTGTGGAGCTGCTGGCGCTGCGCTTGCTGCAGGAGTACGCGGCCAGCCTGAAGCTGGCCAAGATCAAGGGCACGCTCCTGAACAAGCAGCTGCAGCATCTCAACGGAGACGCACCCGAAATCGCCCTGGCCAATGGTTTGAGGCAGCACTGCGACAGCGACAAGCAGCCCGCGTTGCCGGAACAGTTGACGCGGGAGCTGATTGAGGCACTGCAGCAACTGCCGCTCGCCCAGCTGCACAGCGGACTCAAGACGCGCCTCTGGCTGCTCATCTTTACCCTATTCCACGATGTGCAACGCGCCCAGCTGACGACGCTGGCTGAACAGTTGCTCGAGCAGCTTATCGGTGAGTCAGACGAAACGTTGATTGATTGAAGGACAGCCAAACTAACTCCATATACCTACTTTATACACACTTGATTGATTGATTGATTGACAGCTAACTAACTACGACTAGTTAATTGATTAACTGACAGTTAATTTCCATAGGTAGACAAACTTCACGAAACTCCTTTATTTTAATTGATTGATTGATTGATGGCGATAGTGGCTGACTGACTGATTGATTTGATTTGATTTTGATTGTTTTACAACACATAGATTGATTGATTGACAGCTAACCTGGGGGATCAATAAGAAACTATAACTAGTTAGTTGATTAACTGACTGTTAATTTCCATGCGTAGAGAAACTTCACAATCCTTCTTTATTGTGATTGATTGATTGATTAATTGATGACGATAGTGGCTGACTGATTGATTTGATTTGATTTTGAATTGATTGATTGATTTTACAACACTTTTATCAATATGAAAAATGGTTGTTAATGTCTCTTTGATTGAGTTATAATCAATCAATCAATCAACACATAGATTGATTGATTGACAGCTAACTGGGGATCCACAAGAAACTATAACTGATTATTTAATTAACTGATAGTTTATTATTTTTTAATTATTCCATCCGCACACTTAGCTCTTTTATTCTGATTGATTGATAGCGATAGTGACTGACTGATTGACTGCGGTTTTACAATAACATCAACATCAATATATTATTATATGTTTGAAAAATGGTTTTTAATTGCTGTTTGATTGAATAATAATCAATCAATCAACAGATGATCAACAATGATTGATTGCCGTGTTTGCCATTATTTAATGGGTTATTTACTTCATTCCAAGCATCACCATAATTCTTTATAGATACCATGTCTAAGTGTGACTATTAAACATACTATTTGTGTGATTGATTGATTGATTGACGGACTGATGATATGCGCAGTGCGCAAACCCTTAAAGCTAGGCAACTTAATTTATCTACATACAAACTAAGAATAATATTTGCATCTTGTTCAACCCATTTAATTTACTTGCTCTCCTTTTTCGCCCGCAGATCTGCTGCACTTTGGACAGCCGCTGCCGCTGTGCAGTTACTTTCCCGAGCTGGAGCAGCTGCTGCAGCTGGTGCCAATTGAGGACAGCGACGGCAGCGAGACATCTCCAGCCTGGCGCTTCTACGAAACCTTCTTCGGTCGCTGCATTCGCCGCCTGACGCCGAACAGCGAAGTCTTCCTCGCCAGCTGTGCGGCGTTCTTCCGCGAGCAGCTGACGACGCAGCTGTCGGCGACGCAGTGTCGCCTCCTTCTTCTGGCCATCGAGACGCTGGCGAGTGCAACGGGCGTCCAAGGCCGTCGCATGCAGCGTCATCTCCAGCCGCTGCTCGAGATCTACGGCCAGTTTGTGGGCCGCAAGTTCCGTTCGCACAAGAAACCGCCGGCCGTCTACAAGGACTTTGTTCAACAGACGCTTAGCGGCTATGGCATTTATCTGAGCAGCTGCATCAATCGAGCTGCCAAGCAGACGAAGGATGAGAAAAGGAAGGAGGACGAGCCCGAAGTGGCGCCCATCGATGAGAACTTTAGACGCATATGCAAGATCTATATTGGACACTCGGTAAGCATTTAACATTTAACATTTGCGAGTACTTAACATATGTTAACATATTGCTGTTAACTGTGAGTTGAAAGAAGCCGTTTATTTTCGGCTATGTTAAAATGGAGAATTACGCCTGAATCTACAAAAGGGAATACTGATCTATTTAATTAATTAATTTAGATAGCAAAAGTTGGAGTTATGTATTATGATTTTAAAGCTTCCTAATCAAATTAATTGTAATTAATAGTTATTGTAAAAATAGTAAATATTTAAGGTAATTACTTATCAGGTAATTAAATATTTAGTTAATCGTTTGTTAGGTTAGATTGAATTAATAAGCATTTAAACAAACAAAGCTCCGACTGGCTTTATTTAAAACACTTGTCTAACTCCGCCTTTTTGTACTTGGCAGCTGAATTATCGCAATGCGCACGCGATCCGCCTGCTGAACGTGGCGCTCACCCATCGCCAGCTGCTGCACTTGGATCAGGACGAGATCGAGTTCGTGCTGGACACTTATTGGCGGCAGTTGAACGCGGATATCGCAACCGCAGCCACGCTGGACATGCCGAGCATTGAGCCGGCGGTCAAACTAATCATTGGCTACAAAACCAACGAGGATTTTCTGCTGCTGCTGCGTCGCCTCAGCGCCCAACTGGACGCCATGCAGCGTCCGGAGACGCTCGAGCAGCACACGAGCCTCCAGAATGTGCTCATATTGTTGGCGCTGTGCGCCAAATGTTCGCTGAGCAGCATCAAGGGAGCGGTAACTATAATTAAATAAACAAAAAAAGGTTTAAATAACAATTCTTCACCTTCGCAGATGCTCAACGAACACTTCGAGCTGATCAGCGGCAATGTCGCACTGCGTCTGCCCGCCGCCAGCGATGAGGCTTATTGCAGCCACGTGCTGCGTCTGCTGGAGGCACAACGCGCTCTGGCCAGCAATCGGACCGTGCCGCTGACGGGCGAAACCCTGGACTCCATGCTGGGCAGCATGCTGGACATAAATATCAAGCGTTTCATTGTCGCCGGCGGCAGCTGGTCGGATTTTCGTCAGCTGCACGCGGCTCTCGCCGAGAATTGTCTGCTGCTGCTGCGCCAGCATGCGGCGCTCATGTCGGATCGGGCGGCACAGCTGACGGCCCTATGCCAGGATCTGGTGCAGTCGATAGTCTGCTATCGCAGTGAACGCAAGCAGGCCCAGAGTCTGACAGACGCCGAGCTGGACGGCCTGTCTGAGCTGGCGCTGAAGCTGGTCACGCTGATGGCAGCCATTGCCAGCGGTCCGCAGGCGCTGGCCATCAAGCGTGTGGCGCCCTTTCTGCTTATCTTTACCATCAAGCAGATGATCGCCACCGAACGGCCCACAACGCTCTTCGAGAAGGTGAGTCCTTGGACTGACAAAAGCTTTTGCTAGAACTTAACTAATCTCTTTTGTTTGCTTGCAGGTCAAAGTGCACATGGATCGCTTCTGTCACGAGCTGATCAGCATTTGTGATCACCGCGCCGGACACTTCATTCTGCGCGCCAGCAGCGAGGCAGGCGCAACGATGTATCAGACTCTGCTCAAGGAGCACGACAAATACCACAAGTTCAGGGGCAAAGTGTAAAAGCAGCGATAAACACAATCAAAGAATGGATTATAATACTATAAATAAATTAAACAATTTGTTAGCCAAGCCTAAAGCGAACTTTCCAATTGATCATATAAAAAGGACTTTCTGTTAAACAAACAAACAAATAGTTTATAAAACTCAATTCTGTTCAATTAGGCTTAACAATTGTTCTTTTTAAAAAAGTTGTTTAAAATCATTTGCAAATTGATTTCGTTAATGACCCATAAACTGAATGCAACGCAGTACAGTAAAAGTTTTGTTATGAAACAAGTTAAAAGCAGATCAAAAAATCCCTAAATTTTAAATTAAGCAAATGCTAATTTACAAATTTTTAAATAAGCGCTAAAAAAGTATCAAACAAGTTTGCTATTATTTATGTTACATTTTAAAACGCTCATAAATTGTATACATATTTCTGCATAGTTTTTATAGTAGAGTCGTTATAGCCATGTTTGCCTGTTTTTCCTTCAGTCTGTTTCTTTGCCTACAATTCCTTCACTCGTTAAGCTATGCTTTTGAAATTTGGCATAACTCCGTAATTTTGCGACCTACAACACATATAGAAGAATCGGTCAAATCATAAAAATATATTATATAGCTACCATAGCAAATATCGGTTGATAAAAGAATTTGTATGAAAAGCTTTTTGGTTTTCCAAGATATTTCAATTAAATTTGACTTAAATGAGCTTAATAGTGCTAGTAACTTATAGTTTAAATATGATCATTATTGGTTAGCTGTATTATATAGCTGCCATAGGAACAATCGGACAAAAACTAAATTTTGTAGAAAAGACACTTTTTGTTTTTCAAGATATTTAAACCCAACTTGGCAAAAACAAGCTTCATTATTTTCCGGTAATACACACAAAATTAGTTATCATAGGAGTACTATATCTTATAGCTCCCATAGGAACCGTCAGTCCAAAAGTTGAGTTTATTATGAAAAATTTTTTTTTCTGTCAACATAATTAAATTAATCTTCACAGTTTGTTGTCTAGTCGTTAACACATCTTCAAATTTATATAAACATGGGTCCTCTGTAACATATAGGAACAATCGGCATAAATAAAAATAAACTAAACTTGACAATTGAAAGCACTAAATATAGAACTACTTTAAAATATTGCCCCCATATAGTTAATTATGGATATGGTATACCCCACATTTTTAATTTACCAGCGAGGGTATTTTCTCTTAATCCAAAAAATGACACCGCAAGAGTTTTAAAATAACAATGAAAAATTAATAAACAATTGTTTATATAATTTGTAATATTATTATTATTAAATTAACAACGCAAGTAAATTTTATTTTTTTAATTAAATGCTAACAATGTTTAATTTAAAATCTGCATTATCATATGAACTTGGCCACAACTAAAAAGTATATTATTTTACTTAGTTTGTTAAATATTAACGACTAAAAATAGTTTCGATTTTTTATCAATGTTTTGTTTCTCTTCTACAAAGTTAGTTTTTAATGAATAAATATAATTTACATCAAATGATTGCAACATCTAATCGAATAGAGACAAATTGTGTTTTGAGTTTTTGTGTCCGAGGTGAAATCAGCTGTTGCTTGTTGCTGTAAAAAAAAATAAAGAAGTTCTCTCTCTGAACTGTGCCCAGGATTTAAGCTTGCGAGCAGGCGAAACAGTCTCTTAAGGCAGTCGGTGAGAGTTTTCGACGATGATCACGATCTGCAACGTAGTTGAGCATATATACGTATATATGTTTGTATGTGTATAATTGCTGTTTTTAATAAAGTTTAAGCGCGTCCAGCGAGCCTGTGAATTGATTGTATTCGTTCTTGCTGTTCCACGAATTATATACATCAAATGATAATCCTCGTTTGATTTGTACTTGTGTTTGAAATTTGATTTGATTGCTTATCAGGTTGCTTCTGTGTGCGTGTGTGTGTGTGTGTGTATGTGCGTGTGCGTGTGCGTTCCTTAGGCCACAAACATTTGGCAAACTTCGCATAATGGATGCTCGGCCTCTTCCGGACGATTACCGCTGTGGGAGGAATTGAACAGAGAGAGAGATGTGTGTAAACAAATGTCAGCTGACAGCGCTGACAGCTACTTACAACAGGGTGACACAAGTGCGACATATAAATTGACTGCATTCGACGCACGAGTAACCGCACTCCTCGCACAAGTCAAACGTACAATTGACGCAAGTGCCGCGTATCAACGTCGGACGCTGGCAGCAAATAGATAAGCGACGTTCCAGCCCTGGATTGGACACATCGGGATTCATGTCGCGCAATATGATGTTGCCATCTCCAATCAGCTGATACTGTTCGCACAAATTGCTCGAGTGCACGCTCGCTGTCGCCATCGTCGCCGCTGACTGCTGCTGTTGTTGGCTTGTGTCCTCTTTGGGACCGTCCTTATTGGCATCAATGTTGGCGGCAGCCTTGAACAGCATCTTCGTTGTTTTTTCTGCATTTCAAAAGATTGCGAATTATGAGACAGAATTTCGAGTAGTTCAACGTGTACGTACCGTGCACCGCCTTCATTTTTTCTGGGTCGCGCGAATCGTTTAGTTTTTCGTTGACCCATACTTTGGTTTGAGTAACATTATTGTTACTGTCGTCGTCGTCGGAGCGCATACGTTTCAAGGGTTTGCCTTCCATTATCAGTAGTTGAACTTACTTTGTGAGCGATTCCAAATTAAATTCCTGTTTCGTCCCTATACTTTGTTTTTCTGCTTTAAATTGCCGGCTCGTACTTTATGTCACTGCTGCTGCAACTAAAAAGGCAATTTTATTATTGGATGACAGGCCGGTTTAAACACTCAATTGTCAATTGTCAATTGTCAGTGCTGCATTGCCAGCGCTGCATTCAACATTTGGTTAAAAATAATAAAAATAAAAAAAAGTGTTGGTTAATGTGCACGATAATAAGCACACAATGTGCATATCGGCGCGCAACCAACACTTTACCCTCGAACGAGTCCGCTGCACTACAACAAGTGTTGGCTAACGTGTTCAGCTATCGGCGGGCTACACACACTACTTAATTTCCCAGAGACCGCTCCAATAATAAGTGTTGGCTAACGTGCACGGTTATCGGCGCGCCTGCCGCACTGTTTAAAATTGATACTCACAAATTTCGCACATTTGCTAATAATGCAACAAACTACATAGATGCACTGGCTTAATAAGTTTTTTTTTTGTGTTTTTATCCACCGAAACACGGCTTAATCTGTTTGTGTGCTGTGTTTGTGTGCGAATACAAATTAATTTTGTTCTAGTTTTTGTTAGGTTTATTCGTGTAACTCAAAATTTACAAATCGAAATGAGCTTGAAATGAAATCGAAATGACTGAAGGTTGACCTATTATGTTTATACAAAAGCCCCCAAAGATCCTTGGTAACGCCTACTTTGATTCATTTCAATTCGATTTGATTCTTTTTGATTAGATTTGAGTTGGACTCAGTTTGTTTGGACTTTATGCCTGCATGCTCACATTTCGCTTGTTTACGTTGCGTCCCTTTACGAACTTGCTGAGATGCTCGTCCTTTTTCAGAGAATCGATGCTTCCATTGTTGACCGATTTGTGTTTGTTGCAAATGCTCTTCTTCTTGACGGATATGTCCGATTTGGATGTGCTGGGCGTTACCTCCAGATTATTCTCCCTTTTGGCCGCCATACGCAGCTCGGCGGCAGCTTCGCGCTTCTTGCGCACAAGCGCCAGGCGGGCGAGATCCGCGTTGGCCTCAAGCATACTCTTCTGGTTGGAGCTGGAACGCGGCTTCTCCTTGGCTCGGTCGCGACGCCGCGAATCCTCGGTCAGCTTGCCCTTGGCCTCGGAGTCGCTGAGCAGCGCGAGCTTGCTTGATTTCTTGAGGGGTCGATTTGGATTCGATATCTCGATAAGACCCTCGACGGCGCCGCCCAACTTCTTGCCCTTTGTACTGTCGCTGTCTTCGTTACTCTCGTTGACCGAGTGACCCTCAGAGAGGGCATCGTCTACGCTGCTCCCGCTCTCCAGATCTAGACTGCTGCCTTCCAGCTCCTGTTCCCGCTGCAACTGCTCAATCGGCGTAAACTGGCGGCTGCGTCCTTTGTGGTTCAGGAATTTACCGCGCGGCATAGCTTTCTCCTTAATCGCTGTGAAAGTTAGAAGTTTTTTTTAATTGACAACTTGCTTAGGTCGTCTGACAGACAAGAGTGAACTGCACTACGAGCTGAAGGCGAGACAGTTGAGGCAAAGCTGAGCGACCGAGGTAATAATCGGAAATATTATGGTTACCAAGGAACAAATTTACCAAAAGGCGCTCTAAGTAAATTTAATTTGAATTCGATAAAAGGAGAAAACTTTAACGATTGCTTCGCGATAAGCGATAACTTTAATCCCTGTTTATTCTGAAATGTGCTGCACACAGCCGCCGCTTAACATAGTTATCGGCTATTCTGTTAGAGCAATACACATACACAGCGATATATTGGAAGTACTCATTCTCACTTAACATTACTCTAGAGCGCTTAACAGCAGTTATTCTGCCATTGCGCAAATTATCGTACATCGAATGTAATGTGTTGCCACATATTGATGGGCATTAACAGAGCACGCCAGTGCTAAACAACACTGTCATTGCCATTGAGCATACGAAGTAAATAGAAACTATCGTAAATCGACTGTGCCGTGCAAAGTGAATATTTTAAAGTTAAATAGAATTTCGAGAGAATTTACAGTTGAGCAGGCGCCTCTCAAATTCCACAGTACAGTACACACATACAGTGACGCGTACGCATGCAGCAGCAGCGGCGGCAACAGGTAGCCACAGCGACACCAAAATCGATCGCCCAGCGTGACACACGCAGCAACAGCTGACGACGACAGCGATAAAAGCGCAGCAGCAGCGGCGGCAACAGCAGCAAAAAGAGCTCTGCTCACGTCGAGAGAATCAATCAGTGCACGACAAGCGTTCGCGGCAACAGCTACTTAATTTGATTAGCCAGTTATCAAGTATTAAACGAGTATGTCTGTGGATGACAACACGCCCGTTTTGCGGGGCTGCGTTAAGCTGCCGCTGGCCCAGGACGAGCTGGTCGAGGTGACGGCTAAGGCCAAGGACTACGCCATTATGCACGGCGCTGCGATGCGCTCCAAGACGAGCTTTAGTCCTGACTCCTTAAATGTAAGTTATCATAAAGTTTCTCAGTTGGTTGCATATATTTATTTTATTTGTATTTCATTTAGTTTGCACCCTTTGTGTTGATGCCTTCGTCCTTCCCGCGCAAGGAGTTTGAGAAGGCCATTGCGCTGCAGCCGATTATTAATAGGCTTATGCACAATGTCGCCCACGACGAGGAGTTCATTACCACCACGCTGGCAGAGACCATCAAGGTGGACGAGTTCACGGCCAATCTTTTTAATATCTACCGCAAAGTCCTCGCCCACGGCTTTACCCAGGTAAGACAGCTTGTGTTCGTTGCATACCCAACATCACCACACCCAACATCATCGTCATCACATCCGACACCAGCATCTTCACCACCACAGCCACACATATACACCCACCACCCATAATTGACCATTGACAGCTGCATTTCCCCTCAATACATTTGCATATGCATATGCACTGCATTCGAATTCACCTCCATTCCCAGCTGCAGGGTCCAGGCTGCTAGTGCAGGTGTTTGGTGAACAGCTTAGTGGTTTCTCTCGCTTGCGCTCTCCCCACCCTTCCTCGCTCTCTCTTCTCTATCAACCTATCTCTCTTTCTCACTCACCCCCTCTTTGTTTCCCTTTCTTTTGGGCTTTTTAATCATATTCATAATCGACACTTGGTTGTTATCTTATCAACTTACCATAAATCCCATTGCCCCAGCCGGCTCTTAGCTAATCTCAAGCGTTGCCACTTGATTTATGCACACATCCTGCACTCTGGCCATACGGCAATGCTGCTGTCGTCGCCGCCGTTGTTAACACTGGCTTACGAGATTTTTTTTTCTTTCGATTTTGTTCCCTCGACAAAATAAAAAGTATTTTACTCACTATTTTGGGTTCGTTGATTAAAAAAGTTTTATGTGTTACATATTAGCAGAAAAAAAAATAAAACTATAAAGAAAAAAAATTTAATTACAAATCATGGGTGTAAATTTTGATAATCAGCGAACCATTCAAAATACCTTTTTTTGTCAAGCTACTATATTTTTGGTGTAAGCTAGTGTAAATCAGTGCCAAGTTTTTATAGTTTTGGTTTTACCTCTAATAAATTTTTTCCAAATTTTTCAGTTTGGTTTTTAAAAAGTTCTTTTTGCATTCTCTCTATCTCTCCCCTCTCTTTCTCTCTCTCTCTCTCTCTCTTTCTCTCTGTCACTGTTTTGTGGTGCTGCTCCTATTGTTTGCGTTGCTGTTGTTGTTGTTATTGTCGCTGTTGATATGCCCAGCTTAATGTTATATCTATCCCAGCTAAAAAAAAAAAACAAAACAAAAAAAAACAATTTTACTCACGCATTGATTTGACATTTTCTGCTTTCCTCGTTTCAACAAAACCAAAACCAAAATGAATGAAAATTAAAAAATAAAACCTAACAAATCGATTTGAAACCAATTCCGAAACCCAACCGAAAATCACAAATTGTGTTGCTCGTCTTATCGCAATGGCAATTGTAATCGTAATCGTTATCGTTATCGATCGAAACCGATTCACACATTGATCTCACACAAACGCCCAACAACACACACACACAAACACAAACAAACAAACTCAATTACACACACGCGTGCCCGCACACACACACACACACACACACGCACATATTCGCAACCAAAGCGCACCTCATTGGGCATGCTGCGCAGCGATCTGATGCTGGAGTCCCGCTGCCCGGAGCTGTCGCCCATGCTGGACACGAGCGCTGGCGGCGACGACGACGACGATACCGCCGAGGACAAGCAGAAGACGCAGCAGGGGAAAGCGACCAATAAAATGGGCGTTAAGCGCAGCGTGAGCAGCTCTTCGGCCTATTGCTGCTGGAAACAAGTCGAGATCAATACGATAGCATCGGGTTTTGGCCATTTGGGACCAGCAAGTAAAACCATACAAAGGTGCTGTCTCACTCTCTATCTATCTCTCTCTCACTCTCTATATCTATCTCTCTCTCTCTCTCTCTCTCTATCTCTCTCATACATATACACTTGCATTGTTTGTACATGCCGAAGCCTAACCAAAGCCATACACACAAACACACGCCCACACACACACACACACACACACACACACACCCCTTACATACACACACACATGACAATTAGTCTAAGCCTCAGTTAAAAAGTAGGCAACAAAGCTTTATAGACAATATATAAATGGGCTATGCTTGGGATATCCTTTAAGAACTATATTACATTAAAATTCATAGTTTTTAAATATAGACAAATTTAAAGGGAGCTTACAGGGATTAAAATAAGAAAAGAATAATTTGTATAATATATTTATAATTTACTAAGCAAAATATGATTTAGATCCGAGTATGAAAGAAACTGGGCTGAGATGGAAATAATCTTAAAAAGCAAACATAATTATATATAGCTAGATGAACTGGATGGAAAGTAATCATAAAATATTTCGGTTTGGGGTTTTTTCTTGGTATTAATAAATAATACTCATTAGGATATATGTATTTTTTAGTGCTTGAATCATTTAATGATTATTCCATTGATAAAGTAAAATATTTATAATGGGGTTTTGCATTGTGGGGTAATTACCGAAAGAAAAAACATCATGTTTCAAATATAGAACGATAAAATTAAAAAATAATTGACCAGTAAATGAACTTTAGATGTGGTTAGCTAGAAAATGACTCCGACGGCGACTCACTAAAAAACCACTTATTTTTACTCTTTTACTTTCCTTATTTCAACACGCACACATATATATAAATATTTAATTGTATTTATATATGTGTGTGTGTGCGTGTGTGTGTGCTTGGCTCTGTGTATTGTTTAATCTTTAATCCTGGCAATCCTATTTATTTCGTTTGGCCAACTTAACTATATATACATATATATTCTGTACATAGGGGACATGATTCATCATATATACAAGCTAATTATAATTATAATTATTATATGATTTATTTACTATACATTTATATATCTGCTTTATATATATATACAATATATATATGTAAATGTTTGTTTGAGTCCTTTTCGAAATGTTCTTTTCGTAGTTGTTATTTGCTTGCAGTAAAACTCTCCCCTTCGTCCTTCGAATGTCTACGAACCATGTCCTGTTCGCCTGCTCTCAGCTTGCAATGCTTTATTATCTAATCCTATATTCTCTACTCTATATACTTATTTATATACACACAATATATAAACATTTAACTTAACTGCTATTCCAATAATCTTTCGCTTCTATTCTTGAGTTGTCCTTCTTTCCTATGTTGAGCCCTTGCAGAGGGATTATAAAAAATAACCAGATATATGTATATCTGATCCCTTATATATGTATTCTGGTTCAGCATCTTAAATCAAGTTTGTCTGTTTCTATGCAAAAAAAAAGTCTCTCAGTTTAAAAGTTATCCTTCTAGAACTTTGCATGGGTTCTTCGTGTGAGAATGTGAGAATGGTAAGGATCGGAGCACTATATCATGTAGCTCCCATAGGAATAATCAAGCTGGAGTTACATTCTTGTATGAGAAACTTTTTTGTTTTTCAAGATATCTTAATTAATCAATAAAGTAACAAGCTTTTTTATGCATTAAGTTTTTAAAAATAAAACATCGTCAAGATCAGATAACTATATAATTTAGGTGCCATAGGAACTATTGTTTAAGGCTTAGCTTTGGTTAGAAAAGCTTCCTTCTTTTTTAAGATATCTTAGCTTTGGCTGACATTAATAAACTTCTAAATACTGGGAACGTATCAGAGTACTATATAATATATATGTCATAAAAGTAATCGGTTAGAACTGCACTGCAAGGGTATTCAATCTTCGGCAACCTCGAAGCTAACTTTAATTTCTTTCCTTTCTCACGTCTGCTACGCCCCTTTCGTGTTGTCTTTCCTATTATGTTTTGTTTAACAGCTAAATACATACATTTGTGAAACTATTTATACAAATGGTTAAATTAGCCTTGTCATTCAATCAGCTGAGTCTTATCGCTTGTTGCCAGCTATTAAATGACCGCAGAACAATAACAAAAACTTCGTAGAAACCAAATGAGTTTTGCACACCAGTATAAACACTCACACACACACACAGACACACACACACACACACACACACAGACAAGTACGTCATCCGATGAGTCGTAGTGTTTCAGATTTCTGTTTACGCCTAGAAGTTTCTCAGTATTCAATTAACATTTCGCAGTATTAGCAACAATAGCAACAACAGCAACAATTTGTGTAGTCAGAAAGAGAACTAGATACGATGGGAATATCGAACGGAATTTTCTAGAGCCCAAATTGAGTTTGAATAAATGTATGTAGTGGCTTGCCAGGCGCAAATGTCAATGCTTGCCGTTATTTCTTCAGTGTGTGTGTGTGTTAGAGTTGCGTTGAAGCGTGCCGAACAGGTTCAATTGAACGACTCACTAAATTTAACGAACGTAGATTATAGTTCAGCGTCCCTATGAGGATCATCGATAAAAATATTTCTTTCTTTTTATTTAATTCATTTAAGTGAGTAGCTCCTGCGAACCTATTCAGAACGACTTCATGCTAATTATACTGCAGTTATTTCTTTAGCATGCGTGTGTGTGTGTGTATGCAATTTATGATCGTTGCCATAGTACATACACACACCTATGCATCCATAAGCTTCACACATTCACATCAATCAGCTGCTTGGAGCTAGCCTGGCAGGACGCACTTTGCCAGACGTTCATACAACGATACATTAATTCATCAATTCAATTTAATCGAAATCGATCAATTCGATTAATCGAGTTGCATTTGCTTTCGCTATCATTATTCTCTCTCGCTCTCTATCTGTCACACACACACACACACACACACACAAGACGCCTGCGATTAGCGTTGCCCACTCTCTATTTTTAGTATTTTTCAGTATTATTATTTTAAAAATTAAACCCACTTTATCAATATACACCTTTATATACATATATATATATATTTTTATAATTTCCTGTTCGCGTACCAAATTACCGTTTAACACGTATTTCAATAAATTTAGCTTAGTTTAGTTTAGGCTAAGGGCTACTGCTAAATTATTTATTAAGCAGTTACTGTATATACCATACAACAAAAAACCACACATATATATATATATATAATGTATAACGATCATAATTGCAGGCTTATAGCGTCGGTCTATTACGTTCTGACTATTTGGCTCACGTGTACGAGGGCTGTGCAATAAAGCAGGTTGAAATCAACACGATTGCCTCCAGTTTCGGTGGCATTGCTACACACTTGGTGCCTCTGCAGAAGTATTAAGCGCTCTTCTCTCTCTCTCTCTCTTACACACACACACACACTTGCACACTCTCTTTTTTCTCTCTCTCTCTCTCTCACATGCACTCCATCCGCACCTGTCAATTTAGCAAACTGTTTATAAAATGCACTATCTTTTTTATTAGTTTAGATCAAGTTTGAGACTGTCTTAAATTCCATTTGAAAGAACGTTTTCGTTTTGTATACCCTGTACCCATAGAAAAATGGTATATTGGTATAGATAGTAATTCCATTAGTTTGGTCGTCCGCTGTCTGTAATTTTTGTATAAACATCAATAATTTTGTCCTTATATTTCCATAATATTGATAGTTATCGATAGTCATATCTCGCAGATATATGTAGCTAGAGTTGCCAAGTATTGAGCATGCATTTTCTCCTCTTGCAATTGAGAAACTCTCACTTGTTTTATATGGAATTTGGGACAGGCTCGAGTGTACACACACACGCACTACAATAACTCCCCCCAGCACCAACCCCACCGCTCGCTCGCCCCTCACCTGTAATTAGAAAGCACATTTGGCCCATTTGAATGTTGCTGATCTGCGCCCACTCATCACATTGTAAATGGCATGCACTCTCTCTCTCTCTCTCTTTCTCTCCTTTCCTGTATTGTCGCTTTCTCTTACACACACACACACACACTGTTCTCTCTCTCTTTCTTACACACTGTTTGGCTTTTGGTTATGGCTTTGACTTGAGCTTTGTGATGCTATTTAAAAGAAAGAAAAACAGTTTCCCTAACCAATCCCCATCCCTTTGTAATCCCCGCTCTATTTTGCCTGCTAACCACAACCAACTAAATAGTATATTTTTTTTTTGTACATAACCCCACTTTTGTTGTTTGTTGTTGTTTGAACTTCTCGTTTGCTGTTGTTCTTTTATCATACGAGTTAACTAATATAGTTTCTCTCTATTTGCCGCCAAATCTTTCAACCTGCCCTCACAGCTTCGTCATGCGAGAACTGGGCCATGCCGACAAGCTGCAGCGCGTAAGTAAACAGCTACAGTGAACGCTTGATAAGTGAGAACTAATCTTTTGAAACATGAAATACATACTCGTATATATTCACTTTAGTCTATAAGTTGACCAGCTTAAGAGCTTGTTCCATTTATCGAGCGAACACTGTAAAGCCAATCCTTAAGGACACTCTATTAATAAGCGTCTCCCTGCTTTAGATGCCCAAAAACGAGGCACTCGCCGGTCTCTGCGATGGCATGGTGAAGGCCTGGGACATTTATGCCAAGCCGCAGGCCGTCATTCTGTTCATCATCGAGGATGTCTCGTATAACATATGCGATCAGCGTTTTCATGAGTTCTACATCCGCGAGACCTATCCGCACATCAAGGTGCTGCGACGCACGCTCACCGAGGTCCATCGCGAGGGCAAGCTGGGCCAGCACAAGGAGCTGCTGCTGTGCGTGCAAGCCATGTGATCCTTGAGGATTTATTTTAACTATCTCAATTCCTCTCTTCTCTCTTGCTGCAGCGGCACCACCGAGGTGGCCGTCATCTATTTCCGCGCCGGCTACGAGCCCGGCCATTATCCGTCGCAGGGCGAGTGGGATGCCCGTTATCTGATGGAGACCTCGCTGGCCATCAAGTGCCCATCGATACAGTACCATTTGGCGGGCACCAAGAAGGTGCAACAGGCACTGGCCCAGCCGGCGGTGCTGGAGCGTTTCATCAACGATCCGGAGGAGATTAAGGCCGTGGGCAAGATCTTCACCGGACTCTATTCGCTGGACGACAACGAGGCGGGCAATGCCAACTACGAGATGGCGCTGCGCACGCCCGAGAAGTTCGTGCTGAAGCCGCAGCGCGAGGGCGGCGGCAACAATGTATACGGCTTGGACATTCCCAGCGCTCTTAAGGTGACTACTCTCGACCTCATTTCTGATCTCTCATCAAATCCTTAACCCTATTTTGGTTTGCTCAATCTCTTTTAGCGCATGTCGCGCGTGGAGCGCTCCGCTTGGATACTCATGGATCTGATACATCCGCCGCTGTCGCAGGGCTATATGGTCCGGCCGGCCGGCAATATGCCGCCCCAGATCGTTGACATGGTCTCCGAGCTGGGCATCTTTGGCGTCGTCATCGGTGACGCCGATCACATTGTGCACAACTATCAGGCGGGCCATATGCTGCGCACCAAGCTGTCCACGGCGAACGAGGGCGGCGTCGCCGCCGGCCTGGGCGCCCTCGACAGCCCCTACTTAATAGACTCCGATGAGGAGGACGGCTACTTTTAGTCCAGTACTTAGAAATTGTCTAAAAAGATTATCAGTTATTTTTGTAATGCGCGTAGAATTGTCATTGATGCAATAAATTCAAAATGTAAATAACCTAAAATTCAGGATGAGCGTTTTGACGCTTTATTTACAAATTACAAAAAATATATATAAAAAGAAACAAATTGTCAAATTGTCGGAATGAAAGTTGAACACACAATTTAAAATAATTGAGTCGCAACAATTACTTATCAATTTAGCACCCACTTGCGGTAAGTTTCGTCCATAAGCTTGTCCACCAGGCTGTCGATGGGATGCACAATCAGCGGAATGCTCGCCAGGCCGATCACCGTGGGCAACGTCTTGGACAGAATACCAGGAGTTTTCCTTAGCCCATAGCGTGTCAATGCCGTGATGCTGTTGATTGAAAAACATTAAACATTGATGCGGGCAGTTGACGAACGACTAAGTTCATACCGATTGATGGTAAAACCAGGTATTATGACGGAAGCGAGCATTTGCCATGTAAATACATCGGCAGCGACTAGCGCCACCTGGCGATCGGGTGCGCCGTTTTGGTGGCTACGCAGCGCCTTGTCGAACGTGTCGGTGCACACGTAGCCAATGGCCATGCCGTAAGAGGCGGCTACAAGGGACTTGGGCACAAGGGGACGGAACGCTTCGCCAACCTCGTTGCTGTAGCCTGTGGCGAGAGGAGCTGTGAGCTGGAGGCGCATACACCATGTCTAGCTCACCCATGTAACGTATGAAGGTGTCACGAAAAATATCCACTTCTCTACGATGGCTGTCTTCTTGCTGGGCCAGCTGTTGGGCGGCCACTTCGCCACTAGATTTCAGTGGCGTGTCAGACATGGCCGGCGGTGTGTGGATGCGTCTGAATGTTTAGTTGCGTAATGACTAACGTAATTTAAAAAAAAAGTAATACATTTAAAATTGTAGCTCCTCTATATGGCATCGTTGCTGTCGTTGCGTTTTCCGACAGTCTGGCAACGCCACAGAGTTGACATATACAGTTGACAAATAGTGTTGCCTATCGTTTGTCCACCACTAGCTATCGTAAAAACGTCAAGCGTACCATGGTTCATTTTTTTGTCGTGAGCGTGCGTGCGAGTGCTTTTTAAAACAAAAGATCCTTGCAATTGCCGGATATAATTTGGGTAAGTTCTGTTCACATGCAGCGGAGCGTACTTTTATGGCGGCCAAATGGGTCGGCGCAAGCCCAAAGTTTAACAAAGCGGCGCGCGCGGCAAAAAGCCAGCCACAAGCCGCACACACACACACACCGACACGCATACGCACACGCATATTTACCCACACAGACGCGTGCAGATGATGCAAAAAACACAAACAACTTGCAAATTTCTATATGTACTATATATAAGTTTTTATTTTCTCTTCTGCATACGCCGCATTGTTTATGCCGTTTTGTTCCTGTTGTGGCAGTTAGCGGATTTTAACGCAGGGCGTGTTAAGCGTGTTAACGACGCAACCGGCATTCGGTACCCGACTCCCCGACGGTCCAACAGGGTGCAACTGTTGGTATTATAGTTGTTGTTGTTGCTGCTGCTGCTGCTGTTGCTGTTGCAATGTCCGACTACAGCGACCTGGATCGTCAGATCGAGCAGCTGAAACGCTGCGAGATCATCAAAGAGAACGAGGTAAAAGGCCTGTGCGCAAAGGCGCGCGAAATACTCGTCGAGGAGGGGAACGTGCAGCGCGTCGATTCGCCGGTGACCGTTTGCGGCGACATCCATGGCCAGTTCTATGACCTCAAGGAACTGTTCAAGGTGGGCGGCGACGTGCCCGAAAAGAATTATCTCTTTATGGGCGATTTCGTCGATCGGGGCTACTATAGCGTCGAGACATTCCTGCTCCTGCTGGCGCTCAAGGTGCGCTATCCGGACCGCATAACGCTGATACGCGGCAATCACGAATCTCGCCAGATAACCCAAGTGTACGGCTTCTATGACGAGTGCCTGCGCAAGTACGGCTCCACGGCCGTTTGGCGCTACTGCACCGAAATCTTCGACTACCTCAGCCTGTCGGCCATCATTGATGGCAAGATATTTTGCGTGCACGGCGGCCTGTCGCCGTCCATACAGTATTTGGATCAGATACGCAGCATCGATCGCAAGCAGGAGGTGCCGCACGACGGCCCCATGTGCGATCTGCTGTGGAGCGATCCCGAGGACCAAACTGGCTGGGGCGTTTCGCCCCGCGGCGCCGGCTATCTCTTTGGCTCCGACGTCGTCTCCCAGTTCAATCGCACCAACGACATCGACATGATCTGTCGCGCCCATCAGCTGGTGATGGAGGGCTTCAAGTGGCACTTCAATGAGACTGTGCTCACCGTCTGGTCGGCGCCCAACTATTGCTATCGGTAAGCAAGCTCAAGTCGGCTCTTATTTACCAATACTAATTTCATTTTATTTTTCATTTTGGTTTTGGTTTTAGCTGCGGCAATGTGGCAGCTATTTTGGAACTGAACGAGTACCTGCATCGCGACTTTGTCATCTTCGAGGCGGCACCGCAGGAGAGTCGCGGCATTCCCTCGAAGAAGCCACAAGCCGACTACTTTCTTTAATGTGGAACGAAGGAAACCAGACACAAGTCAAAGCTCCGCCTTGGATTTGAGTTAGAATTCGCAACATTGATAACTGCCTGCCTGCCTCAAGCAAAGAAATTAATCAATTATATATATATATATACAAAACACACACACACACACTCACACACACACACACACACACACACCCTTTAAACATTTAACTCATTTAACTGTAAGGCCACAGTGACACAATCCTTTCTGTTTCCCCCCCTCATTTAAAAGCAGTCCTGGCAGCAATAACTAATTAAACAACAGTTCATTTTCAATTTACCAACTAAGCTCATATATATATATATATATATATATATATACATATATATATTATTTTATTGTGCGTGTTTTGTTCATATATTTTTTTGATTCTTTTTTTTTTTGTCCGTTCCCGTCTGTGTCCCTGTGGTCGTCCTTTGCATCTTTACTTTAGCTTATTAGCTGATTTACTATTAGATCTATCATTCTAGAACGTTAGTCCTTTAAGTCTTTAAGTCTCTTAAGAGTACTAAAAATGAAGTGCATGGCTCTCTGAGGTCAGTTTCAGTTTCACGTTCCACACACAACAAAAACAAAAAAACCGAATAGAAAGCAGAATATGCATTGTAATAATAATATTAATTATAATTATAGCTTTAAGTAATTAAGTCCTAACGACGTGTGAGGAGAGTGGGGTGATGTGTTTACACACATGCCCCTCCCGCCTCCCACACGCACCACATACAAAAAAAAACCATATATATAGATATATATATATATATATATGTATATGCATATATCCTTCTATGTATGTATATATGTATATATATATATATATATATATATATATATATATACAAACATATTTAATAATAGAATTTGTAAGCTAGCGCGTATTTTCCAATCAATTGCGTTTTTACTATCTATACACTGTACGGGTATACAAATGGAGTCGCTACTCTCTCCCAACTGAGGCAACACTTGAGGATTTCTGCACTTGGCGCAGTTTATTTGCATACACTTAGGAACTAGATACTATATATATAGAAAAAAACAACACATGAATTATATATAATCATATAAGGCGCTTGCGGTCGTATCTGGATGGATGTTGAATGATGGCTGTCAGTTTTCCTACTCCGCCTCGTCCAGGGACAGTCCATGTTCGCGCATATGCTCCACAATGCAGCTCTCGTAGGCGACAGCCGCATCGCAACTAAACAAATAAGGTTAGTCGAGTCCTTTGCGGGGGGGGAATTCATGACTTATACTCACTGATCCTCGGGCACTTCGATGGCTTCGCATTTGTCGACGATGTCGGTGCCGGCGGCTTCCTTTTCGGCATCCTCTTTGCTTATCAATTTGACCAGTTGCAGGGCGTGTTCCTTGCTCAGCTTGCCGGCGTCATCCATCTGCAAGGCAAGTAATTGATTGATTGAAGTGGTGTTTGAAAAGACTAACAAACTATTTATATAGTTTACAGTTTCTACGACTGTCTATTCTGACCGATTAATGAGTGACTTTCATTATTTATACAAAGCTGTTTGTGCAGAAGAAATGATTGATTGATTGATTGACAGCCTATCGCTGATACACCATATTAAATCAAATTCATAAGAATCTATACACATACATAGGTATATATATAAACATAAACAGCACTACTGATTGATTGACACACTGATTGATTGATTGATTGACTGACTGTATATCGAACAGCTCATCAAAAAGGACAATCTCATTATCACTATTTAAAAACAGGCCAAAGGATTTATAATTGACTAAGTTTTTGATTGACTGATTGATTGAAGATCAAACCATAAGAGCTAGGAAGCTAATATGCCCGACTTCTCTACTTACGATCTCGAACTTCTTCATCATGCAGGCGCGCAGGCATTTGCTCTCAGGCGACTCGGCGGGCTGATGCTTCATCATGTGCTCCACATCCTCTGGAGGGGAATTGAATATATATACGAAGGCGACGAAGCTTGAGGCTTGAGGCTTGAGGTTAACTCACCGTCTGTGGCGCCCGTTTCGGTTTTGCACTCCTCGGCCAGCTCGTGAGCGTGCTCCTTGTTGAAGTCCTCGTGCGGCTTGGCGGAGACGGCGGCCACGCCGACCACCAGAACGATCATTGCCAGACAAACCAGACGCGACATGTTGAACTGTTGAGCAGCGGCGATTGCAACTTGGATGCGGACTGCGATCGCCGCCAGCGTTTTATATGGCCGGAACAATGCCAAGCCGACGTCTCGGACGGCATCTCCGGCGCAATTAAAACGCAATTAGTTGCCAATAATGACATCGCATGGGAGATGCACTACATGGGCAGCACATGACACTCGATCTGGAGGAGATCCGGCGGAGATGCCCTCCGCTGGGCGACGTGTGAAATCGCCGTTAAGCCGCCGCCCGTTGTTCACATCCAATTACACGTTTAATTAGCGGCTGGCATGAAATCAAATCAAATCGAATCAAAATAATTCCAAATGCTTTGCGAAAATCCCCAATACAACAAATTAAATTATAAGATAACTTGTAAGATGATTGCTGTCGCCGTCGAGTGGTTACGGACGCGCAATACCCTGTCCACAAGCCTGGTGATCCATCAATTTAAATCTTTAGGCAGTCAGTAGAGGATATATTTACCAGTGGTTGATTTTAGCGCTTGGTTTTTGCGATTTGCCACGCCCCAAGTGGGCGTACTAAAAATTCTTTATACTTAACTTAGAGCAAGTATAAACGCATATACATTCCAAGTATCAAGTTCCTAAGATTACACAAACGCCCAGTAAGTCGAATATTGCACTTAAGGTATATACCCCTTTTCCACTTTGTAAGCAGTGTGTAAGAAAACAACTCACAACTTCTAACGGCTGCCTGCACGACAGACAAGGACAGCAAAAGCGACAGTTGACATGAGCTGGATTAGCAAAACAAATTTTTAATGATCGATATAAGTGCTTAGAATTAATCGGATGGCGTTAGCTAACCAGCGCATACCCTATAAAAACTTGGTTATATAATAATAATGTCATACACACAACGCAGTCAAATTCTATTCAATAACCACTCAAACTTTCACTCAAAAAAGCAAGATTAATGAAATTGTGTGTGTGTGTGTGTGTAGATGAAGACAAAGCATGCAGATAAAGCTCATTTCTACATGCGAAAGACAGTGCAAAGACAGACAGTTAAATTATAGTTAACGTCAGCCGACATATGTATGTATTTGCATGCCCAGATGCATATGTATGTATGTATGTATGCATTTACATACATACATATGTCATAACGACACTGCTTGGTGAAATTACATACATACATACAAATATGTATATATGTATAGATCAGGTGCTTTGTGAGGTGCCGCTCTCATATTTAAGTTGTCAATTTGTCTGCGGTACAAGGATTGTTAAACTAAGTGGTCAATGGGAGCACATTTTTTTATTCCTAAGCCCATTTCTTAGAGAGACTAATATGGCATAAACAATTTTTTCGTTTTTTACTCGATATTTATTGAATTTAGCAAAGCAGCAATTTTGGCATTTAAAAAAAAAGCAAATAAAGTTAAGCACGCAATCTTTCTCTCACGCTCTTTTTGTGTTTCAACACTATTCGCTGTCTCCTTCTGGAAGCCACCTCCACATACATACTTATTTACCATTTCTTCTTTTGACTGCCTAAGACAGTGTTGTTTTTTAATTGAGCGTAATTTGAGAGCGACTATGCCTGCCATTTACACCTCTTTACCATTCAGTGCTGCCCATCGCAAGCTGCTCAAATGATAAAAGCCACAGGCAGTAAAACTGATCTGAACTCCGCTGTTTGGGCTCTTCCGCTTGCTCTTGAGTCGGTTTTATTTCGGCAGTATGTAAACTTGCATAAAGTGCGATAGTGAATTTGAAAAGTAACTATGTATGTACATATGTATATTTCATATGCCGCTAAGTGCTGCCCATCAGGCGGTGCTCAAAAGCAAAGCTGATTCCAAGACTATCTCATTGGGTGCTGCCTATCAGGTTGATCCCGTTATTTTACAGCTATCTGCATTCTCTCGCTCTTCTTCGCTTGCTTTGTGCTTCAGTGACGAAAATTTGATCGAACGACGCGCGGTGTGCAGAAAGTGCTGTGTGTTAAATGAAAAATAAATTAAAAATAAACTAAATAAAATTGTATGAAAAAGAATGTATGTCCATAAGTAGTTTAATACTCGTATGTATAATTATAGTAAGCAGCATTTCAACATCCAATTTAGCTGCGATTCTCGTGTTCAAATTTGTATGTACATGTGCACATATGTATGTGTGTATGTGAGATTTTACTCGAATTTTACATAAAGACAAATGCAGTTACTTTTGCGTGACTTGCAGTCTGTGTTTGGTGACTCGTGAAATGGCAATAACAAAAACAATAACAACAACTGCATCGAAAATGGCAATGACAGTGGCAGTGATAAATTTTTGAACTTGAGCCGCGACAGCTTCTCTGCTGGCATCAGCGCAATGGCCACGCACACGCAGAGCCCGCAGACTGGGTGAAGGCCACGTGCTGGCCAGTGCGGCATATAAAAGCCGATGCACAAATGGGCAGCACCAAATCAATTACAAGATGCTGCGAGTTGCGCTATTTTCTCTACTTGCGCTGGCCAGCTGCGTTCATGCTGCCCATGCACAGTTGCAGGCGCAGGCGCTGGGCAAGCCACAAACGCCTGGCTTCGATTTGGGGCGCCTCTTTGGGTCGCGTCGCAACGATCCGATTTTAAGCGTGCTGGATCGCCATTTGCCCGCGGTGCAGAAAGTTATCGACACGACCAGAAGGAGCTGCTTGGTGAAGCTCAAAATGCCGGCCAATCAGCGCATGCTGCTCCGGGAGCCACGACCCACCCAGCAGGAGAAGCGTCTCATCGAGTGCGTGCTGAAGGGCATCGAAATTGTGAGTACATGTGTTGCATACCCTGTAAAAATTGGTTACAATTGCGAAAGGGGTATCGTTGGGTTTGTGACATTGTATGTAACAGGCATAGAAAAGAGTTTTTTGAAGGGTTTTTTTCTCTTGGTTTGTTAGTTATCGATAAATATCGGTTGTAAAATGAATACCCTGTATTTATTGGCAACATTTGAGGAGTATGGTATATGGGCTTTGCAACTTTATAGGTAACAGCAGAATGAAACTATGGTCCAGTAAATTATACCCTGTTTCAAAAGAGTTAAGTAGTTAAGAGAGGGTGCAAAGGGTATAGTCTAGTCGATCAGCTGCAATTAAGTTACTTTTGGTCACAATTTTGTTTACCAATCTTTACTTGCCTTGCAGATGGACGACAACAGCAACAGGTTGAACCTGCGCCGCGTGGAGGAGCTGACCAGCCTCGTCACAGAGGACAACAAGTTGGCCATGGCCCTAAGCTGCAGCCTGGCCCAGGGCTGCAATCGCGCCACCAACAGCCAAAAGCCCTGCGAGGCGGCGCATCAGCTGAATCAATGCATTGGCCGCCAGCTGGAACGCAATCAGATCAAGCTGAGCTGGTAAATAAAGCAACCCAATTCACCCATTACGCTAGCGATAAGTTTAAGTTTATTATTACTGGTAGGGCGTGCGTGTTTTGGGATTCAAGCAACAAATACTAAATACAGAAAAAAAAACAAAAAAAAATAATATACAAAGTATAAGAAGTTATTTAAATAGCTTTAAGCCTGGTGGAAAAAAGAAGTCTGTGTGTGTGTGTGCCGCTCTCTCTATATGTGTGTGTGTGTGTGTGTGTGTGGAGCAGCCATCTACTCCTTAATTTCCGGAATCTTATAGTCGGCTCCACGCATCTCGCGCAGCATGCACATGGAAATGCTGTGGGCTACCTCGCACCTGACCAACAAAATAGAGGAATAAGGGATTTGCTGAAAGGATAAGCAGGATTTTTGCACTTACTCGTCGCCGGCGCTGGCACCTTGGTTGCATTTGCCGACAATTGTCTTGGAGTCGGCCTCCCTGTCGGAGAACATCATGTTCATCATGTCGACGGTCTTGTCCTCGTTGAACTTGGAATCACCCTCGGGCATTATTTCGAACTGTTGCAGCATGCAGCGTCTGAAGCATTTGCTCTCATGCGAGGCATCCTCCTTGTTCAGCACCATCTCCTCGATTTGCGCTGTCATTTAAAGGGAATCGTCTAGCGAAACTTCCTTTTAGACAATCTCGCTGCACTTACCGCGTTCCGGTTTGGGCTCACAGCCCTGGCCAAAGGGTTCGATCAGCTCGACGACATCGCCGAGCGACATGGGACTCTCCTCGGCATCGTCGGCATGGACCAGACCCAGCCAGGCGCCAGCACAGGCCAGCATCAGCAGCAGGCTGCTCAGATTGTGTTGTGGCCTAGACTGCATCATCGGATCTGCTTACTTGTGCTGGATTACTTGGTTACTCCTGTTGGTTCTGCTGCGATTTGCGCTCAATTTATAGCTCCATTCACATCCACATCCGGCCCCGGGGCACATGCAACAGATCAAAATGCGCTGATCTACATTGCTTTCCATGTTCTAGATCTATCTCGGACTGATCGATCTGTCGGAACCAATCGCAATGCGACACAATTTACAGTTCATAGCGAAATTCTTTTCATTCAGGCACATGACACAGATTCAAATACATATAAACATACATATGTATACACTTGGAGAAATTTAAAACCTAGAGGTAGAATTCAATTGAAATTGACCTGAAAAGCAAATTGAGTATTTCACTGAGGGATTTCCTATCACGGACTGATCCATCTGTCGGAACCAATCACGTGATTTGCAGATTCACATATACATATATACATATATACATGGCATGTATACACTTGGAGAAATTAGAAACGTGCTAGAATTCTATTGAAATTGATCTGAAAAGGAAATTTAATCGGTGATTTCCTTGAAGTCAAACAATAAACACAAATCTATGCGCTTGCTTTAAGTTCAAGTAGAACCAACTCTTGAAACAAATGTTTGGTGCTTAATTCAAGAACTTTGCCTTTATTTATGCAAACTCAAACTGAGATTGTGCAGGATTTCTACATTATTTAAAAGTATTTCCTAAACAAAAAAAATAGATATATGCTCAAGGCTGTGCACTTGGGTAAGGAAAGGTGTGTAAAGCACTTTTAGGGAAAAACAAAGATCTCGATCCTGCCGCGAAAGCAATTGAGCAGCGAATGGGCCGCATCGCAATTGTTTTTGATGCCCACAGCGGCATCCTTGCACTCGCCAATGCCCTTGCGATAGGAGGCCTTGTAGTGATCCGGCATCAGCAGCTCCACCTGCTTGAGCGTCGACTCCAATTGGAACTTGCCCTTTTTCATCTGCGCACAGGAGGAGGGATCGTAAACTGAAACTGAACTGATTGAGGATTGAGCGTATGTTTTGCTTACCGTTTGCATCATTTCCATGACGCAGTTGATGTAACACTTGGCATCCTTGTCGTCGGGCAGATTACCCTTCTGTATGCTGTCGGCAATGGCCACCGTCACCTTGGGAAACTTGGGCAGACAGACGTCACGCATCAGCTTGCCGGCGGCCCACATTTGTTCCTCGGTTGCCTGCAATGGAGATCCCGATTAGTTGATCCTCAGCTCCATCAACAAGGAGTCTCCTCACTTACTCCCGCCCAGCAGTGTGGCAGGCTCACCAGGAAGCCGACAAGCGACAGTTGCACGTATCTCATGATCACTGATCGGATAGATCGAACTGGCGTTCTGATAGTCGCAGCACGAACTCCATTAGCTTTTATATGGCTGCAATCGTCATTTGGATGCGTATTTAAATTCCCTTGGGGGTTGATTAAAGCCCTTTAATAGCATACATTTGGCCAGGCCGTTCCAATTGGCATGTTTGATGATCGCAGCTGGAAATAAGGACTGCTCCATTGTTCCGCGATTCCGGAGCACGCCACGTTGGGGTAGGACCAAAAGCAGCCAAAGCAACGCCAACGACGATGACACAGCCCAGCGACCCGCCCTATAGTTAAACACCTATCATCACCAGCATCACCAGCCCGCCATTCCACTCGCTCTTCTTATCTCTCTCTCTCTCTCTTACTGTCTTCCTCTCTATATACATATATGTATTTATAACATGTGTACGATAATTACCAGTTTTTTTTTGATTACGGCACTCGTCACTTACTTTTCCCCATACAACTGATATTTGTATTCCGTGAAACACGCAAAGGTCAACAAGATCTCCCGCGTTCTGATAACACTCGCAACAACTCGAGTACAACTCGCAACTTTATTTCGCACATTGGCTGGACTGCATTTAAATGTGTCCTTTTCTAAGGAAGCTTTCCGGTTCTCGCCTAGCTTGCACCACAAAACTCTTTAACCTAATCAAAGGCACTTCTCATTTTGTTCTAACTTTTAGACATTCTATACACATCTTGAATTCTTGTTTCGCTTTACTCCTAGCCCTAGTCAAGATCATTATTATTAATTCTTCTTGTTTTACTTCTCTCACGACTTTTAACGAAACCTATTACAGATTTATTTTAAAGCAATTGACATAACCTACTCGTCTTTGCTTCTCTCTTCCCTTTCGCCATTTCGTTTATTTCATTGGTTTTCAATATGTTAGTTTCTCTCTTCGCTTTAAATTGCTATTTTCGACAACGCTTCTCTCTTTAGTTCCACAGCTATTAATGAAATCATATATAGAAGAGCTTTGCACGCTTCTCGCTTCGCTTAATCGCTTCCCCTTCGACAAGTGCCACGCTTCTCCCTTCACTTCCAGCTTGCTTCTTCCAAGCACATTAATTAGTAATTTTAGCTTTTCTTTCCATCTGCTGCAAAATTTGCTTATCATTTGATTGCCTCGCTTCTCGCTGCACTTCATCAACTATTTTTGTGGCCTGGTGAATGAAGTGCTTCAGCTTAAAGTGCCATCTATTTGCCTACCGAGTGTTTTGCAAATTACAGCTTCTCGGTCTATCATTAGAGGGGTCCACCAGGAAAGTATATACATATACATATATGTATATAGTTATTTGGGGCCACTTGAAATTGTACAGTTGATAGAGAGATAAGTGCACGTGTCTAAATTTAATTCATTGTAATCGTGATTAAGGCATTGGGCTCTGATAATCGCTTTATATGTGCGCACATGTAGGGGATATATTTATTTATTTTATTCTCACGATAGCTGACAATTCTACGATTCAGATCTCAGTTATTGTCGCTTGGGATACCTCGCACTTTTTGGATAAGATTGGGGGTAACTGAAGGGTTCTTTCTTAAAGTTCAAAACAATATTTATTCTGTGCTAAGAAAATATTTTTCTTATTAGCTCATATCACTCAATTTATACTTAAGGCAATTGCTGGGTATCTAGCTGTCCAGCACACTCATTGCATTGTCTTGTTATGCAAATCAATGATAATTGCTGTATTTGTCATTCGAATTCAGAGTTTAGCTCCGCCTTGGCTCCAAGTAGGCCCTGAATTCATGTGGCACGTATTTCAGTCATAGTAAATAAATGCCTATATCTAAATGTATATTGGAAAAATTCAACGGGAATTAAGTAAATCGAGTAAATTGCCTGACTTTCATTTACAACTTATTCGACCAGTTAGCAAAAGGTTAAACCCCGAATTTGAGCACTTTCTCTCTCTCTCGCTATTCTCCTTCACGCAAGATGTCGGAATATTTCAAGTTTAACAGGCTCTTCGATAGCAACACTGTGCGCGGACGCGCCAACGTAAGTCGCTAATCGTCGGCAATCCCTCCTTTGCTTCCCGCTTAATGCCAGCCTCTACACAGGTTGCCAAGGCCACCTGGGCCTCGGTGGGACTGATTTATGTCCTGGTGAAGATGCGTCGTCGCAACGCCAAACGTCGTGAGGCCTTCAAATACTGCAAGGGCTGCCAGCAGAAGCTGCTTCTGTGAGCAACCAACCAGCCACAAAGCAAACGCATCCAACTCTAACAATAGCCCAATCCAATTGCCCCACAAAAAAAAAAAATACCCCTGAAACCCCCTTACACTAATCCCCAGTTCCCAATCCCTAAAGTTAAGTGTTAACCCAAATCTCTTGTGTTTTCTGTTCTACGTTAATAAACCTTTTTCACCTTTCGAGCAAACAAGCGATGATGTAATCTTTATTAGCATTACATAAAAATTGCCAAATCGATATAAATCGACTCTTACAAATAATCGAATATAACAATGCGATTGTTTAAACTAGTTGCGAATTATAAATGCATTTTTGAAATGTTTCTTTTGGTTAACTTTTAATGAGGATTAAATTGATGTTATCTTTATTGTCATTACAATTTATACTCCCAAATCAATATAGTATATCTGTTTAAAGCTTTGTTTTTTTGAGCATTTTTCAAAGCCTGTTTAACTGAGATTGTTTCTAGTTCACCTTACGTAACTTAAATCTTTTTCACATTAGGAATAGCTTTGACTTTCACCTTACATAAGGGATAAAATGAATTTTTCGAAGCCTTAACTTAATTTTCGATATGTGTTTTATATTAAAGTATCTCTGAAAAATGAATTGATTTCTAGAATGAAGCTGAGAAGTGATAGAAAAATAAAGTTTATGTCCGTGCTTTATTTTCTGTATGTGTTCAGCATGTTAAAGCAGAGTAAACCCAAGTCGATGAATCTCTACCAAGTTGTCGACTTGGGATTTGGCTTTGTCAGAAAAATAAACCCAGTAGGCAGCTGGTGAATGCTTCGCTCGGCATGGGGCGACAGAATTCATGACTGTTCAGTACAGACCCGGATCCGGACCCCGATTCCCCCAAAATACAGTTACATAGATAGGACTCAAAACCCGCAGCTAATTGCTTTGTTCGCGATGGCCGAGGGCTTCAAGAAATACTTCAACGGCACTACAATAAACGGCCGTGCGAATGTAAGTAAGGACAATTACCTATCACTACTGATCCTGATCCTGATCCTGATCGTGATCCTTATCCTGATCTCGTTGCAGGTCGCCAAAGCGACATACGCAACGTTGGCGCTCGTCTATCTGTTTTATCGCGTGCGGCGCGGGAAAGGACAGCCGCCGGCTAGCAACGATGCATTGGCTCAGCCCAGCTGCAACTGCGACGAGAAGCCAACGGACGTAATTGTTGCCACCGATAAGCCGGAACGCGACTGTACCGTTTGCCGCGAGCGGCGACCCCGCGACGAGGGCTGCAATGGACATGACGAGCCGCCGCCACCGCCGCCGCCGCCGTCGTCGTCGTCGTCGTCGTCGTCGTCGTCTCCGTCTGGACCAGCGCGTCGCAAATGCCCCTGCGATGATCCGCATCGGCACTCGGACTCGACCAAGCAGAACACGCAGCCAGCCCAGCAGCAGCGCCAGAATTGCAGCACCATGGAAGCGGACGAGGCACATCCGGCGCGCGAGCTCATCTCACAGATGCAGGAGGCGGCCGGACGGGTCCTGCGCAATGTTATTGGCGCCGTTACCGGCGATACGCCGGCTAGTGCTGCGGCGTCGGCGGGCGGCGACGAGAACTGCAGCTGCTGCAACGGCGCACTGAGCGACAACGAGGATATGCTGGAGGCCAACGATCAGGCGGACGACGACAACTGCGACTACGAGTCGGACAATCAGCTGCTTAGCCGCCAAAGACGCACCGCGCCGCGTGCCTGTGTGCCCAGCAATACCAGCAGCGATCCTGCTGGCGAGACGACCGCCAAGTCGGACCAGGCCGACGCGGAGCCAACGTCCGAGGCGCAGCTCCAGGCTCAGGAGGAACTGCAGGCACAGCACCAGAAACAGGCCCAGCTACACACAGCCACCCAGGCCCAATCCCAATCCCAGTCCCAGTCCCAGTCCCAATCGCAGTCGCAGGCGCAGTCGCGTTTTCGCTGTTTCGACGACGACTTTGCTTCCGAAATGTTCTTTGAGGATTACGAAGAGTAAGCAGATTACTCCTGGACTGGACTCTCGGCGGATTCAGCTCGGTGCTTTTGCGGCTTATCTATTCTAAATTTAAAGTGACCATATAAAAATATCAAATAAACTTAGCGGGCAACAGCAGGATTAATCGCTCCTGCTGTCGTCGGACCAAATTTTACTGATGTACAATAAACCTTTCCCCAAACCTAAAGGGTTTGCTTTTAAAGACCTTTAAGAGCAATAGGTCTTTAAGTTATATTAACTATCTACAATTTCTAGCTACAATTGGCAGGTTTAAGGGGACATCAGTTGAGTTGATCTTATATATAAATCGTATTCCAAGCTATACCCTACTCATAAGAATATTATAGCGTATTTTCTGTATTTATTTCAAGTATCGTTTCACTTTTTCTACTTTTTTTCAGCTGCTACTCAATATAAAAATTTCCACCGTTTGAACCGTTAAATCAGTGTTGAGAAACATAGGCAGCCGATAGCTACAATTAATCAGTGCTCAAAAACGTGAGTTTTCTTTTAAATATTTGTATTTTATTTTAGATTTCAGATGTTTGCATTTTTTGCATATACTTTTTGTTATTTGGTTTTATATATTTGTTTTAGGTTTTTTTATTTATTTTGATTTTGTTTTTGTATTTTGTATTTTTGTTTTGCTGAAAACACACAACTAGAATTGATCATCATTAGCATATTATCGTTTATCGTTATATAGCATTATCATTATCAATAATCAATATTTGTAATTTAATATCAATATCTTATCAACTGCGGGCTGGGCAGCTTCTGCCAACGGTAAGCTATGTATGTAAGCATAAGTATGTATAATTATGTGTATGTGTGTGAGAGTGTGTGTGTTTTTATGTCATATATATATATATATATATTTTTTTTTTTATGGTATCTCTTTATGCAATATGGAAATAACATTTAACGTTTGCTTATTTATGCTTTTTGGTTTCGAGTTTTGTGGCGGTTTAACATTTCCAATATCTCTCTGTCTCTCTGTCTCTTTTAGTAGGTCTCGTTATGTCCTTGTCTATACTGTGTTTGTTTGTATTTGTTTAGTGAGCTCCTGTTTCGTCCTGCTGCCGTTTTGGCAAGTGTGTGCAAATTGCTAAATGTTAAATCGATCTATCGATTAATCAGCTAATCGGCTAATCTAAAGCGTTTTTAAGTGCGTATGCTAAGCAGCAGCAGCAGCAGCGTTTTCGATAAATCGTTTTGATTTTGTTATCGATATATGCGTTTAGCCATCGTGACTGGCAACCGACTCCAGATCGCTGTTGTCCTCGCTGCCAGTCGCCTCGGTGGGTTCGCCCATGGCCACGCGCGCATATTCATCGGTATCGATACTTTTGCAGAAATGTATCGCATACTTGAGCTTCTCCAAAAGCACAGCCTGCAAAAATGAAAATCGAAATTTAGAGCGCATATTCAAAGCGATTTAAATTCAAAAGCTTACCTTGCATGAGTAGCGCGGCATTTTGAGCAGAAAGAAGCACGTATAGCTCTCGGGCAGAAAGTGATCGGGCGGATTCTTCTCGAGCACCTGCAGCACAAAGTCGCGTCCTCGGAAGTCGGCAATCGTACGCGGCAGTCGCGTCCGGCCCCACACAAAGCGCAAGAATAGCGAACGCTCCTGTAGATAAGAAACAACCAAAATGGATTAAATATAGGGCATATTTGTTGCAAATCAATGCAATTAAGTCCGTTATAAGTGAGACGCAATTGACCTTTTTATAAATAAGCCTTGCACATGTTATCCTTAAATCTTGATTTTAGTAGAATGAGTATCGATGTTCAGTCTGGCTTTCTTAAATATTAATTCAAAATGTGAGTACTGTGATCGTCAATAACTAATAACTAATAACTAATAAAATATGTTTAGAGTTTAAGCCTAGGATTGATTTCAATTTGAAAAATAGTGTAACGAAAGTTCTCTAGAAGTGCTCAATAAGTATCGATAAATATCGAGGTGTAGTTTTGTATTTATGAGTAAAAATTGTGGCTCACCTGATTGGTGAATTCCTCCATGACGTCCCAGAACCAGCCGACAAGCGCCGAACTGGGATCAAAGCCCTTGTAGGTGGCCACCGATTTGAGCAGTCCCAGCGGAATGTCCGGCGAGCCGCAGACCATGGCCTGCAGCTCGGCGGCAGAGAAGAGCGACAAAAGCGGCACCGGTATCACCTTGGACATGCCATCCCGCACAGCCTTCACCTGCTCGTCGAACTCGTGCAGCCGAAAGCCGAGCGCCAGCCGAACGTACTCGGCTCGATTGCGCGGCGAGATGTGCGTGTAACGCGTGGAGAGCGGAACCTCGTGACCACGCGCCGAGGATGTGGAGAAGGGCAGCTCGAGGGTATTGAAGAGCTTTGTGTCGTCGTCCATGTTGCGTATGCAAAGCAGACCCGCGACATAGTCGCGATCCACTTCGGTGAGATC
The DNA here is from genome assembly GCA_004143845.1 of Drosophila lacertosa. Lineage (NCBI taxonomy): Eukaryota > Metazoa > Arthropoda > Insecta > Diptera > Drosophilidae > Drosophila > Drosophila lacertosa. Next base: position 45,329 of record SCDZ01000108.1, read on the forward strand.
TGTGGGACGCAGTGGCTCCCCAGTCAGCTGACGCCACACAGGCTCAGCCAGGCTGCAAGGAGAACCAGAAAGCATTTATAACTAAGTGAATAAAGAAATTGTTCCACGACTTACTTGAGACTCAGTGGGGAGCCAGTGCGCACAGCAATGCCCATTAGGACGCCCAGAAAACGGAACATGTTCATCTGCAGGACAGAGGTAAGGGTGGGATCCAGCAGGAAACAATCACGATTGGCGCCCGCCTCGCCGCGTCCATTGGGCGTGCTGATCAGCAGTGGAACGCTGCCATTCTGCAGCTCATCGCACATCTCGGCAATGGATTCGCTGTAGCCGCCGCCGCAATCGTCGACGCTCTCGCCGACAAACTTGACCTTCCAGACGCGATGCGGCAGCGCCAGAGCCTCCTGGGTGAGCAGCGGCAGCTTCTGGACCATCTGGCCAAAAACGCTCTTCATGCCATCGATGCCGGCGAGTCCGTTGCAGCGACTGCGCGAACGTTTCACCTGGATGCGATTGAGTTCGATGACGGGTCCGTGCTGTTTGTCCCGCACCATAGTGGTCTGGATGACCTTGCGAAAGGCCGCCTCCTTGATATTGTACACCAGCACATCCTTCAGCGCGCCCAGACTCAAATCCCCAGCGATGGGCAACATGGCCAGACACGGGCACAGCAGCTCCGAGAAATGATGCAGCAGAATGAGGCGAGCATGAAGCGTCTCGGGCGTCAGATCGCGCACCAGATCATACTCGAGCGGCGGATTCGGCAGCGGACGCAGCCGTTCGCTCAGCTGGGACGTGGACAGCGCCAGCGTATGCGCTGATCCGCAGGTGACCTTGACGATGTGCTTGCCCTGGAGGGCGGCCACGAGACGCGGTCGCTGGATGGCCGTTACGGTGCCGTCGCCCAGCTGTCCCTCGTCGTTGTCGCCCCAGGTGTAAACCTCGCCCGCATCGCTGCAGGCGACGCAGTGCAGCGAACCGGTCGCTATCGAGATTATCTTCTTGCCCTGCAGCGCTGCCACCTTCTTGGGCCGACGCACATGGTCGACGGAACCGTGGCCCAGCCGATGAAAGTCACCCTTGCCCCAGGTGTAAACGGCGCCGGATTTGGTCAGCGCCACCGAGAACTGGGAACCACATTCGACCTTAACGACGCCCAAACCGGCGAGACTTTCGATCTTGTAGGGCAGCTTGCAGCCATCGCTGCCGCCGCGTCCCAGCTTGCCGTAGTCGCCATCGCCCCAGCTCCAGACGTTGTCGTCGTCCGTGATGCACAGCGTCTGTGCGTCGCCCGATCCGCACGCAATATCAATGGCCCGATAGCCGAGCAGCGCCTCCACCAGCTTGGGACGCAGCTGATCCTCGGAGTCGCCATGACCTAGGCGGCCATAGCGACCCTTGCCCCAGGTGAGCACATGACCGCTGGCCGTGATTGCCGCCGAATGGGCGCTGCCGCAGGCAATGTCCGCCACGCTCATGCCGTTCAGATGCTCCAGCAACTTGGGCCGATCGTAGCTCATCCGATTGCCATGGCCCAGCTTGCCGTCCTCGCCCTCGCCCCAGGCATAGACCTCGCCGTCGGTGGTCAGCGCCAGGCAATGCTTGCCGCCCGAATTGACGGCCACCTTCTTGACGAACACATGCTGCAGCGAACCCAACAGCGTCGGTATGGCCCAGGAGTCGCTGCCTCCAACGCCCAGACGTCCGCCGGAGCCGTAGCCTGTGGCAAAGAGTTTGCCGTCGGGCGTCACCGCAAACAGGGATTGCTCTCCGCCGGCCAGCTGAACGGGACGCAGCAAACTGAGCGCCTCGCAGGGTGTTGGGGTCTTGATGCGACTGCCCTCGAGTCCGCCCAGCTGGCCGCGATGATTGTGGCCCCAGCCGTAAATGGTGCTGGCGCCGCCCCAGCTCAGCGCCCAGTCGTCTGGTCGACGGTTGAGCCACTGCAGCAATTGGGCATCGTGTGGCGCCTGGAACAACTGATGATCCTCGTGCAGCAGCAAAGGCAAAGGTTGCAGTTGTTGTTGTTGTTGAAATTGTTGCTGCAGTTGTTGTTGTTGTTGTTGTTGTGGTTGTTCCAGCAGCAATAAATCCTGCAAAGTTTGATGCGCCTGTTCGGCAGCTGAAGCATTGCTCGCCGTGCTGGACGAGCTGAGCGATGTGGTCGAGTTGAGCAAGGATGCGCCCGGAGATTGACAGGATTGTTGCAATTGCTGCGTTGGCTGCGGCGGCAACATTTCGGCAAACTTTTTGCGCACCTCCAGACAAAATTGACGCGGCAGCTCGCTGCGCTGGATCAGGGATTGGGCAACGCGCACTGCGATGCAGTACCGCTTGAACCACGCCCATTTGTGGACATCCGAGGTGGGATTGGTGCTAGAGTTGAGGCTGCTGCTGCTGCTGCCACCACTTGTTATAGCTGTTACAGCTCCCATTCCCATTCCCATTCCCATTCCCATTCCTATTCCCACTCCTGCTGCAGTTGGTCCTCCACCTCCACCTGCTCCTGTTCCTGTTCCCGCTCCGTTTGGCAACGCTGCGTCCAGCTGCATGTCGCAGGCGAGCGCTGCCAGCGTCTTGAAGTAATCCGAGTGCATCAAATGAATCCCGCCGCGGACTTGAGGCTCCTCGTACTCGTACTGGCGCAAGAGTTCCGGTATGAGCGGCATAAGGATTGCGGCGAGCGCCGGTTCCTGCGGCTTGGGCGCCTGTTCCAGCAGCAGTACCGCGTGCAGCTTGCGCAGTGCCCAAATCCTTTGGGTTGTGCTCAAAGCGCTCAGCTGAGCGCAGGCAGCCAAAGCTGCGGCCAGACGGAGCAGCACTTGGGGCTGCTGCGGCGCCAGGCGCGCATCCAGCAGAGCCATGACCAGAGCCATCGATGGCTGGGAGAGCACAGCACGATCGGAGCCACTCTCGCCCAGAGTCGCCGCCGGCATGACGGCATGCACCCAGAAGCGCCAGCCCCAACCGTTCACCGAGCTGTCCGAGCAGAATTTCCAGCGCAGCTCGTCGCCCGGCACACGAATCTCGGGCGCCCAATGGGCGAACTCACGGCCCGAACGCATCGCCAGCATGCGCCCGGCGGCGTCCATAATCACGAGAGGATCGTTCCGCTTCTCGGTGCTGCATTGGCTGTCGAATTCGAGACGAAGCATTTCGGCGCCGGGAATGCGAACGGTGCCGCTGACGTTCATGTTGTCGACATAGGGATGGCTGCTCTCCTGCATGATGGGTTTGGGCAGCTTGCCGAGGCAATGCCGGGACGTGCACAGATCCTCCAGCTCGGTGATGCATGTTTCCAGCAGCATGGCTGCTATCGGAGCACTGCTGCTCAACGAGATCAGAGTCTCGGCAATGGTCTGGGCCGTGCTCGGCGGACCGCAACGGCCGCAGACCGCCAGCTTGAGCAGCTCCACCAGACTCTTGGCCTCCGGCTCCAGCAGCAGCTGCCCAAAGTCATCCAGACCATTATGTCCGCCCTGTCCGCCGTGTCCGAACTGTGCCAGCATCTCCTCCTGCTGTGTCATCGTGGCCGCCATCACGGACATTGCACTGGCCGACATACGGGAATGCGAGCCCGCCGACATGCCCGACATGGTCAGGGAGCCCGTCAGACTCTGGAATGCGCTCAGCGGCAAAGCAACTGTTTGTGTTAGTTGCTGTTGCTGCTGTTGTTGTTGTTGTTGTTGTGGCGCCTCCTCGGGCGGCGTGTGCTGTAGCAGCGCTGCTTCTGCTGCATCCGCAGGCGCCTCGCCGCCACCCTGAGCAATTGGCGGACGTTCAACAGACGACGCTGCTGCTGCTGCTGCTTGTGTTGTTGCTGCTGCTGCTGCTGCTGTTGCTGGCGTCGCTGCTGTTGTCGCTGTGGTGGCCAATTGGTCGTCCAGCTCCAAATGGACGCCCGCTTGACGGGTCGTCTCGCGATTATAGTTGACCTTGCTGTGGCTGGTCAAGGCGGCGACAATTAGCTGACGCGCCTGAAGAATGCTCATCGCACGCAGCACATGACCCAAGGCGGCCTGACGCGCCGCTGGCGTCTCCAGGGCCAAACTCTCGCTGAGACTCGCCGACGAGGATAACGACGAGGACGAGGAATTGCCGCCGCCGCCCAAACCACAACAAGCACCTCCTCCTCCAGCTGCTGCGGCGGCTGCTGCTGCTGCTGCTGCTGCGGCTGCTGCAGATGTGCTTGGCCTGGCGTCGGGTTTGCCGGCCATGTCGGGCGTGGTGTGCGTGGCATGAGATTCAGCATCGTAGATGCCCAGACTGCTGCCGCCGAGTGGATCTCGGGTGCTGCCAAATGGGACTGGGCCGCGTTTCTCCTCGTCCAGGCTGGCGTTGGGCAGGCCCCAGGCCATCGAATGGGAGCTGCCGCAGGCGACGCGATTCACAAAGACCGCATCCAGACCGATGACCAGAGCGGGTTTCTTGTTCACAAAGGTGTTGCCGCTGCCCTGCTGGCCGTGATCGTTGTCGCCCCAGGCGTACACCTGGCCGGCATCCGTTACGGCCAGACAATGCAGTGCTCCCACAGCCACATGGATGACCCGACGGCCACGCAAACCAGCGATGGGTTGCGGCTTCCGGACATGCTGATCGCCGCCATGTCCGAGCCGATAATAGTCACCCTTGCCCCAGGTCCAGACTTCGCCGGCGCGTGTCAGAGCCAAACTAAACTGGGCGCCGCATTCGATTTGGATGACGCCAATCCCCGACAGACGTTCGATTTCGTGCGGCGTCGCAGAACCTTCGCTGCCGCCTCTTCCCAGCTTGCCAAAGTCACCATCGCCCCAGCTAAAGACGGCTCCGTCTTCGGTCAGCGCCAGCGTTTGGGCATCCCGACTGCCACACGCCACCTGGATGACTCGGCGTCCGTTGAGTGCGGTGACCAGCTTGGGCTTCAGTTGGGTGGCATTGTCGCCATGGCCGAGGCGGCCGTATTCACCCAATCCCCAGGTGTACAATTCACCCTGGCTGCTGATGGCCGCCGAGTGCGAGGAACCGCAAGCAATGTCGCGTATCTTTTTGGCCCGAAGCGCTTCGACGAGTCGCGGCTTGTCCAGCATCGTCCGATTGCCATGGCCCAGTTTGCCATCCTCGCCTTCGCCCCAGCTAAACACCTTGCCGTCCAGGGTCAGGGCCAAAGCATGTTTGCCGCCCGAATGGACGGCGACCTTCTTGACCACATACTGATGCAGCACGGGCAGCTGATGGGGCAGTGGCACATTGTGGGTGACGCCCAATCCAAGACGTCCGTTGGTGCCCTCGCCGCAGGCATAGACCTTGCCATCCTGGCTGACCACAAACAGTGACTTGGAGCCGCCGGCTATGTGTATGGGTCGCAGTCGGCTGATGGTCAGCGAGAATGTTGGCACCTTCACCTTGGATCCCTTCAGTCCGCCCAGCTGCTCCTTGTCGTTGAGGCCCCAGACCATGACGGTGCACGGTAAATCCTGTTCGCCGAGGCTCGACTCGATAGCAACCGTTTCTGCTGCTGCTGCTCCTGCTGCTGCTGCTGCTGCTGCTCCTCCAGCTCCACCTGCTCCTCCAGTTGCTGCACTTGCTCCATATTCGCAGGCAAGGAACTGTGCATTGGCCAGCATATGCTGAATGTCGGGCTGCTGGCGGCGACCCACAAAGTTGAGGCCATGGACCTTGCACTGGATGCCATTGTTCTGGCACTGCTTGACAACGATCTCGATCCAGGGATAGTATTGGACGGCCTGCTGCATGAGCAGGACACGACTGGCGCCGGTCGCCACCGGTATCCAGGTGTACTCCTTCAGGCTGTCGACGCACTCGCCGACGCGCACTTCCAGCAGCGACGGCATATGCGAATGATCCTCGGGACTGATGCGCAGCTCCAGACTGTGGACGAGCACTCGATCGTGCAGTTCGAGGCGTATCCAGTGCCGGCAGGGTCCGCTCGAGCAGCTCTGCCAGGCCAGACCGCTGCCGTCCAGCAGATGCCTGGCGGCCGCCTCGTTGGAACTGACGCTCAGCGAGCGAATGCAGCGGGACCAATCCTCGATTAGATCCAATTGCGTTCCAGTTGGCGGCGCCGGCGTTAATGCCATGGCCGCCGGATTGGACACCAGCTGGGCGGGATAAGGCGCTGGCTCCACATCGTTGATGTGTCCCTGCCAGTGCGGCTGATCCGCAAACTCAACGCTCAGCTGCTTGCCCCGCATCGCCGTCACCTGGCCGTATTCCAGTTGACCTCGCGAGCCGCCCAGACGCATCAGTTGTCCCGTTGTCCGCAGACGCACCCTTGCGCCTACCACTATGGGCGGCGGTGGGCGTGGCAGCAGTTGAGCCGCCGCAGCGGACGAGGCAGCAGCAGCAGAAGAGGCCGCTGTCATTTCCATCAGCTCGATATGAACGAAGCACACCCAATAGGTGTTGCCATGATTGCGCCAATCGACCTGCACATTGAGATCATGCAATCCCTCGGTGTCGACGACAAGGACAGTGCCCGTGTCGCCCTGCTTGATCTCCTCGAAGTCGCGACAGCAGCGCACCAACATACCCGGACGGACCAGACCGCGTACATAGAGCGCATAATGATCGGCGGTCTGGAAGTCTTTGCGTGTCTCGAACTTGGCAGGCGGCGGCGGCGGCGGCGGCGGCGGCTGATCCTCGACCGTGTCGGAGGAGGAGCTGCTGCTGCCGTTGTTGGCATTGCTGCTGCTGCTGTTGCTGTTGCTGGCGTCGGGTTCGGCGGCCTCCTCGTCGATGGTATTGGCACAGACGTCGGGATGTTCGAGTATCCATTGGACGATCTGTTCGGGTGTCGGCATTGCCTCCGCTTGCAGCGACAGCTGCTTCAGCGCCAGCTCCACATTGCGTCGCGTAAAGCCCATCTCCATGATTTGTCCAATTAACTGGGCATCTGTTGCGGCCGCTGGCAGACGCTGCTGCTGCTGCTGTTGCTCCTCATGATCCTCGTGATCCTGCTCCTGCTCCGCCTCCAGCTTGACCACCGACGACGACGACAACGACGATGACGACGGCGGCGGCGGCAGTTTCTTCTCCTTGGCCACGTTGTAGACGGGCGTGCCGTGGACCATTGTCGGCTGGGCGGGACTCGCGAGCAGCAGCAACGGTTGCAGCTGATCCTCGGCGTTGAGCTGCTGATGCGCCTGGCTGGCCAGCGACTGGACGCAGTTCAGCGCCGCTGTCGCCAGATCCGTATAGCCATAGCAGGCTTTCACCGGCGACGGTTGCGTCGCACGCAGCAGCAGACACTGGATCAGGAGTTGTTCCGGCAACTGGCTGCTGCTAGTGCTGCGACTGAGGGGGCGGGGAGAAGGGAGAGAGAAAAGAGATGAGATATGAATACCTTAATAGCAATTTTGATTGCTCTAAGAGATGTTCTCAACTCAACATTTATCAATGTTAAGCTCCTAAAGCAAGAAAGTATTCTTTCCAATTAGATTCCCACCAGGCAAATACGATTTCTTATAAGAATCATATGCACAGGCAAACTCTATAGTTTGTCTTCCTCATTTATCATATCATAATCCTTAAAATAAAGCCTTGTGTAATTTAATACACTTCAAACTCTTCTTGCGACACTTCCAGTCTGCCAAGCTCTTTTATTGGAAAGACTGGAATGTCAACTGGAGAAATCTGTATAAAATTGCATTAATTGTTTTTTTCGTTTTCCGATCAAATTCCTTCTAGGAATCACAATTCCTTAGCTTACTCTCCCTTACAGATCCCTCCACTTCCAGTCTTCCAAGCTCTTTTATTGGAAAGCCTGGAATATCAACTGCACAAATCCAGAAAAATCTATATAGAATTGCATTCCCACTTTTTGTTTTTGATAAGTTTCTCTTTTAAATAGTTGTATATGTTAAACGTGACTTTACATTTTTATATTAATATTGGTAAAGGATAATCTTTAGTGGAAAAGTTAACAAAATTAGTCGCCTTTTGGCAACAGAAAGATGGACAGACAGGGAAAATTGGCCTAAGCGAATGGACTAAGCCTCTACCATCAAGAGTAGACATATTTAAACTATCTATCACATAACCTATCTCCAAACCAATATGCCCTCTATCTAGCAATTTCAATATTTACAGGGTATAACCAAGTTAGCTTACCTATTTGTGCGATTGTTGCTGTTGTGATGAGCTATTGTTTGTTGGGTCTGCTGCTTTGTTTGTTGTTCCATTTCGTTGTCCACATCCAGTTCGGACTCGGGCTCCACTTCGTGCTCGACCTCGGCGGTCTCCTCGTTGCTGCTGTAGCCGCCGGGAGCAGGCGCACGCTGCTTAAGGATCTTGCGCAGAGCGGCCTGATGCCGATAGAGGACTCCGTTCGTATGGAGCACGGCCAGCTGAAGCTGCTGGCTGCGCAGCAGACGCACATCGAGGCGACCCTCGCCGGCGTTGAGCAGCTCCCAGTTGCAGTTGGAGGAGCTGCTGCTGTTGTGGGCCTGGCTGCCGTAGAGCAGCACCGTCCACGCATTGAGCAGCATCTCGTTCATGGGCAGGCGACTCAGGCTGAACACGCTGTGATCCAGCTGGGGCAGCAGACCGGCCAGCGGCACCTTGATCAGCGCCTGGGCGCTGCTGCTGCCCGCCGGCGGCGAGCTGTGCGCCAGCAGGCAGCGACCCTTGTGCGTGAAGCTGGCGATGATCATGTGGCTGCCCTCATGGAAGCAATGCAAGCCGACGCGCGGTCGCAGATCGTAGCCGCCCATGGCGCTGAGCACGCCCAGCACGAAGCTGTGCTCCGCGTCCAGTGGAGCGCTCGTTGCGACTGCGGTTGCGGATATGGCTGTTAGCTGAGCTTCGCCTTGGAGCAGCTCGGCGGCCACGCACAGCTTTTGGGCGAGGAAGGAATTGATGACGGCATTCCAGTGCGGAAGCGTGTGCAGGCGGCGCAGCAGCGCCACCAGCTCCTCGGCCACGCTGCCCGAATGGGAGGCGGTCAGCAGGACACGCGTTTTGGCGCCGCCCTCCTGCGGCTGCAGCGTCGCATCGCCGGGACAATGGAGCGCGATCCGGCCGAGCGTCGCGAACAACTGACGCACCAGCTGAGCCATGCGCGGCTCCTGCTCCTGGCCCCAGGCGGCCAGGATGCACTGCAGCAGGCGCACACAGTGCAGCTGCCGATAGACGCCACGTTCGCTGCCCGCCGGCTGCTCCAGCAGCGTGAAGTAATGCGCCAGCCAATTGGGAGCACTCAGCTCCAGGCAGAGACGTGGACAGTCGCCTGGAAGAAAAGTTGGATTTAGTGATTGACTTAATAAAAGGTTTAAAGGGAGCAGCAAACGGGAATGAGATGATAGTAAAGGATTTATGATTGATATAGTAAAAGAAGGATTTACAAAAAGATGCAGCCGGATAGAGAATGGAAATTCAAATAGATATATGTATATTGATAGTTCTTTAGATTGGGATATGAGCTCCTGATATAGTTGAGAAAAGGATTCAGCACGAGGCTGAATTAAAATTGGTTTAATGATAGAGTGAAAGTAGAATTAAAAGGAGAATCAGCAGAATGAAGAATGGGAATCCATATAGATATATATTAATGGTTCTTTAGATAGGGATCTGAGCTTCTGATATAGTTGAGATTGTTGAAAAGAAAGTTGGATTAAAGGAAATAGTAAAGGATTTAATGATGTATTGAATGACGGATACTCTAATAATGGGAATTCATATTAAGATAAGAATATGAACTCTGAAAAAATGATTGCTCAGCACGAGGCTGCAAAAGGAATCAAAGGAGTAGCTGAATAGGAGTCCATTTAGATATATATTGATGGTTCCTTAGAGAAGGATATGAGCTCTTGATGCAGTTGACATTGTTGAATTGGAATTTGAGTTCAAGGAAAGAGGAAACTATTCAGGACGAGGCTGCTTCAAAAAGGGTTTAATGATAAAGTGAAAGGGGGAGAAAAGAAGGATTTAAAGGAGGAGGAGCAGAATGAAGAATGAGAATCCATATATCTATAGGCGATGAGCTCTTGATATAGTTGAGATTGTTGAATTGGAATTTAAGTTCAAGAAAAGAGAAAAGGATTCAGCTCGAGGCTGGTTCAAACAAGGTTTATTGATAAAGTGAAAGAAGGATTTAAAGGAGGAGCATCTATATAAATATATATTGATAGTTCTTAAGATAAGGAAAAAAGTCCCTTTTAAATTGTTAATAAAATAAAGGGATTATCCACGAAGCTGCTTTGAGCCAGGCAACAACTATTTTTACAGGGTATACAAACACAATCTTATCCCATTTTAGCTCACCTGCAATGGCGCGTATAAAGCCGAGATTCAACCAGTTCAAACAATGAACGACATTTGCCAGCGCCGGCTTTGGATCGAGCATAGCCCGAAACATGCTGGTGACTCCACGCAACGCGTACTTGTCCAGATGGGCGCCATGGAGGCCGCTGCCAACCGCAAGGATTTGCAGCAATTTGGCAGCACAATGACGCAACAATTTCGAGGGATGAGATTCGCTGCTGGGCAGCGGTTCGCTGGTGCCCAATTCCTCGCGTTCGGGTTCCGTGGGCGAGGCCACATTCATGGCGCTATCCGCCAGCTGCAGATCGTACTGGCCCTCCTTGCCCATGCGATAGGAATTGGTGGCGCCCGTATACCATTCAACGCGCACCCAACTGGAGTGAGGAGGGGCAAGAGTTTGAATAGGAAATAAGTTAACGGGATCCTTTTGGTTACTCACCCATCCTCGCCCACTTCGCTGATGATGCGTCCCTCGCCCGGCGGATTGCCATCCTGATCGCCCCACTTCCAGTCGGAGCCGCGCACAATCCGCGTGCCGATCTTCATGAGCTTGGCCAGATCGGGTCCACTCAACTGAGCCTTGCTGCACTTTTGCTTCAGCACGCTATCCTCGTACAGAACGCTCAGTTCGCAGCTGACGCCACGCGGATTTGCCTCGGCGCCCGTCTGGGCGAGCAGACCGAGCACCGTGCCCAGCAGACCCGAATTGATCAGCAGACCCAGCTCGTTGGCGCCCAACTCCTTGGCGAGCAGTCCAAAGACGCTGATCAGGAAACGAGCGCGCGGCAAACGCTTGAGCAGCACATAGGTGCTTAGATTGCAGCTGTCCTTGCCGCGTGCGGCGCCCTGCTGCTCCTGGTTGACCAGGCGACGCAGCTCGCGCACCGCCCAGTCCAGGACACGCGCCTGGGCGAGCAGCAGACGCGCCTTCTGGTAGGCGCTCACCATGTTCAGCTGGCCGAGCACATGCTGCGGCGACGCCACGCTGGCCGCCGCCTTCAGATGCAGTCCCAAATAGCCGTTGAGCAGACTGTACTGAACGGCGTCGAGCAGGCCGTGCAGCTCCAGCAGCTGCTGCACCAGCTGCAGCCCGGCCAGACGCAGCTGGAACCGTTGCATCTGACAGTACATGGCACGACGCACGGTCTCCACATCGCAGCTATCCTGCAGCGCAAAGTCAACGATGTCCTGCAGCAGTACCGCATCCAGTTCGATGTCTGCGTTTAGCTGCCTTTCGTTGAGGCGACGCAGCAGCGATTCCTCCTCGTCCAGTTGCTTTTGCTCTTTGGGTTTCTTCTTCTTCTCCTCCGACTGCTGCTGTTGCTGCTGTTCCTGTTGCTCATAAATCAACAGCTCTGTGGGCGCCGATTGTTGTTGTTGCTGTTGTTGTTGTTGTTGTTGTATGCTGGCATTGAGCAAATCTTCGGGTTTGGCCGCTGGCTGCTGCTTGGCCGCACGCAGCTCCTGCAACAGACGTCGCACGAGCAGACGAAAGCGCGGCAAGCGCTGCAGAATGGGCAAACGACGCAATCCACGCTGCTGCGGACTAATCGCCGGCCGGACCTCGTAGAGCAGAAAGCGCAGGCGTTCCAGGACAGGCGCACACACCTCCTTGTAGCTGCGGCTGAGCTGCTGTCGGGTGCGCACCACCGACCATTTGGCCTGATGCACCAGCCGTATGATCTCGCCCAGCTGGCGGGGCAGCAACAGTTGCTGCTGCTGGGGCTGTTCCTCCAGAGCAACCAGCACCAGACCGCCCAGGCACTGATGACGCAGCAGAACGGCGGTCAGCAGACGCTCCAGCTCCTGGACGGGATGCTCGGTGGCGAACTCCTGATGCCACATCAGATTATGCGCCTTGCAGTAGCGTTCGGTGAGCGCCAACCAGGCGGCCACTAACGGTTCACCCAGACGCGCCTCCGCCAGACTGGCAATGAAGCTGTCGACGCGATTTTGGAGCTGCGACGCCAACGGGGGAGGCGGCAGCGGCGCCTCGGTGGGCGTATTGCCGGCGGTGCTGTGGCTGCTGCGCGCCTCGCCCTTCTCCTCGTCGAAGGGATTGCTGGGCTGCAGCATCAGCAGGCCGCCGCTGAGCAGCGTTGACTTGTCCAGCTGGCGACAATGCAGCTCCGCTGGCTGGAGGCCGGGTCCGGTGCACATGAGATTCGCCACCAGGCCCAGCAGCTGGGCCAGCGCACACTCCGAACTGAAGTGGGTTAGACGAGCAGCGCCGGGCGCAGGCGTCTATTGAAAAAAACATTATTAATAAACAGACTTTAGCTAAAGAAAAAAAAATGCTCGTTCACCTTCTCCTCGTGGGCGCCCTGTGTGGCCAGATATTTGCCCAGCTTGTGATGCTGCAGCAGCTGCTCCATGGCGCTGCGATGCGCTGGCGTGCTCAGCTCCGCAGTTAGATCCTTGCCCAGGCCCAGCTCGAGCAAGGCGCGCAAATGCTCCGACTCGCAGCTGCGGGAAGGGAAAATGAAAAGGCAAATGAGAGCAAGGAATAAAGCAGCAGTTGCAAGCAACCTACGTGTAGCCGCTGAGATCGCACACATAGCCGGCGAGTATGATGCAGCGTCCACCGTCGACCAGCAGGTTGTCCATGTCGGAGCGGCGCACGTAATGCGTCTCGGGATCGGCGGTGGCGGGCGGTGGAGCGGCGCCTTTGGGGCCGCCGCGACAGATGATGCCCGGCCAGCCCATGTCGTCGCCGTCGCGCAGTTCGCCCTCGCCCAGCGCCCGATTGAGGCGATCCAGGACGCGCAGCAGCGGCAGACAAAGACGCGCCCAGCGCAAACTGGCCAGACACTGGGGCCGATCGCGCTTCAGCAGCACCAGGCCGACGAGCAGCTCGTGCAGCAGCGCATCCGAGACGTCCGCCTGCAGCACACGACTTAATGCCGCGCCCAGCGGCTGTGTTCCAAGCGCAGATGGTTCGCCCGGCTCGCGACACTGCAGCGCCAGCTCGTGTGCCTGCTGCAGCGTGCTGACGCAGGCGGGTATCAGACTGTGCAGATACTGGGCGAGCAGCGCCTCAGCGCCGGCTGTCTCCTCCTCGGCGGCGGCCTGATGAATGTGCGCCAGCAGCAGACGCTGGAAGCGATGCAGCAAACATAGACTGGGACTGGTGCTGGCCTGATAGTGTTGTTGTTGTTGCTGGTGCTGATGGTGGTGGTGGTGGTGGTGGCGCTGCTGGTGATGCGACTGCGGCTGTTGCTCCTCGACTGGGAGCTGCTGCTGCTGCTTGGCCAGCAGCGTCAGCGAAAGGCGACTTTGGGTGAGCGCCGCATTGTTGCCCAGCAGCCGTGTGATCAGCTGCAATAGCGGCAGATGGGCGCCGTCCGTGCATTCTGTCGTTGAGCAGGAGCTGCTCTCCACGCGTATCGCATGCTGGAGCGCCGTCTCCAGGCCGCCCTCGGCCATCAGCGAGCTGACCAGCAAATCTGTCATGAATCGATGACCCGCCGAGCAGGCTTGTCCCGGTTCCGAGGGCAGCAGCGCCGTCAGCGTCTGTGCACGCTCCGCGGCCGTCGGCAACAGCACACTCCAGCCATCCTATAATAAAGGAAGTAGCAAATACATTTAAATTACTTATTTATAAATGTCTTGCTTTGCAGTTTCAATTATCTGGTAAGGCTAAGCTTTAACTGTTAATTCGATGTTTTTCGTTTGTTGCGTGCTGCCAACCTATTTTTAATAATGAGTACTATCACTGCTAAAAAAAAAAAAAGAAAACATACTTAAATCTAATTAGAGCTGTATGTAACTATTTTCAAGTTAACTACACAAAAATAAATGATTTATATAGTAGTTGACCCGTTCGTAACGTTTTGTTTTAAGAAATAAATACACTTAAATAATTGCTACTAAATACCTCAAACACAACTTGCAGCTGTTTTTTTAAACCACTTGCAGCTATTTACGACACTCGACTGTTTCAACTGGCAACTGTTTAAGCTTACTTATAGCCATTTTTCAAAATGCATGTAGTTTATTTGTTGGCTTTTAGTTCATTAACTTTTAATTACGATGTATTTTAACAATTGCAGACAGCTTTAAAATGGCGTCTTAATAAATGTCTATGTAATTATAGACAGAATCCTTTTAAGAGGAACATTTATGCCAATAAATTAGCATTAAATAATGCTTTCATTTAGCTATTTTTGGCCAAACTTTTTTGACTATTTTGCAACATCTCGAAACATCACTGTTTGTCGAGTCTGGCAACGCCGAAACTGTAACTGAATTCAGCTTAGAGAAATAATGGCAAACTTACCTGAAGAGCCTGTTGGGCAGCTATTTGAATGGTGCGGAGCACTTGGCTGCCGCCGGCCAGGCTGAGGATGCGCGTCTTGAGGCTGTTGAGCAGCCGTCCGCCGCTGGCCAAGCCGACATTGCGCGGCTCGATGCCGTTGGCGATCAACGCGAGCAGCTGGAGCCGCACCAAATTGAGGCAGGCGACCGCAATGCACTCGGACTCCTGGTTGGGCGTCTGGCGGTTGTCCTGGGCAGCGCCGGCACTGCACATGCCCAGCAGCTGGTCGAGCAGCCGGAACGTCGGTTCGCCCAGATCGATGACGAAGGGCGCACGCAACGGAACGCCCTGGCGCGTGCTCTGCGTCCAGACGAGACTCTGAACCGCTGTGCAGGCCATTCCGTTGGCGGGTAGCGTCGGCAGTGTGACCACAATGGGCTGTCGCAGCAGCGGCTCGCTACACACGGACGCGGGACAGATTTGCTGATTGTCGTTGCGACCCCAGCCGAAGATTTCCCCGTTACTGCTCATCGCCAGGCAATGAGCCACGCCCACAGCCACGTCCACGATGCGTTTGTGCTGCAAATTAAGGGTAAAGCGGGAAATTTAAATACATAGAAATCCCATTAAATAATTTCCCTTTAAATGGAATCTTTAACTGAACCAGTTCAAAAGAACACAAAGAAAGGGAAACTTAGCTTAAGCTTAAACTTGTTTAAATTTGCTGTTCGAATTGTTTAGTTAAAGTTAACGAGCCAAATTCGATTAATTAATTGATTTAAACAACGTTAAATGCAATTGTTTCATAGGGATTTGTAAAGTTTAAATTTGAAAACAGGGTTTAAGGATCAAATTGCGGATTTGATTTCGCAGCCCTGGTTGTTTGCTCACCTGAAGACTGGTTATTAGCCTGGGCACACTGCAGCCCTGCACGTTGCGCTCGACCAGCTGATGTCCCAGGCAGGCGGCCTTGCCCCAACTGTAGAGCTGACCCTCGCAGGTGAGCGCCAGCGAGAATTGGGCGCCCGCAAAGACGCGCTGCACACGCGGCAGACACTCGATAAGCAGCGGCTGCAGGCTGCTGTTGCAGCTGCCGTTGCCCAGCTTGCCGTAATCCCCATCGCCCCAGGCGAACACCAGACCCTCGCTGGTCAAGCACAGCGTATGCGCGTCGCCGCTGCCCAGCGCCACGTCCATCACCTGATGATCCTTGAGGGCCAGCACCATGGTGGGCAGGCACTGATCATCGGAGTTGCCATGGCCCAGGCGGCCATAGGTGCCGCGTCCCCAGGTATACAAATTGCCGCTCTGCGTGATGGCGGCGCTGTAGGAGCAGCCGCAGAAGACGGCCTTCACCAAGCGCACCAGGGTCTCGATCTTGGTGGGCAGCTCGCGGGCATGGCAATCGCCGTGGCCCAAGCGGCGACTGTCGCCAACGCCCCACGAATACGCATTGGCTGCAAGCAAAGATTGGGAGTTGAGATTAGCTGGGGAAGCGAAAAAATGGTTTGGTTTAGTTTGGACTCACAGTTGCTGTCCACCGCCAGAAAGTGGCGTCCCTCGCAGTGAGCGGCTATGGAGACGAACGTCTCACCGGCTATATCGGCACAGTCGAGCAGCTGCGGCTCCGCCTCCGGCTTAGCGATGTGCCAATTGTAGAGTTTGCCCTCCTGGCTGAGCAGCAGGACAACATCCTCGCTGCAGGCCACCTGCTTTAGCTGAAACTTGCAGCCGAGCAACGCCGGCGCCGGCGGCGGCGGCTGTTGAATGGACGCACTTGTCCAGCTCAGCGACGGTTCCACATTGAAGCCCTGCTGCTCCTTCGAGAGCGTCGGCCAGCCCAGCGCATAGACGCGCTGCTGCTCCCAAGTGGTTGTCTGCGTCGTCGCGGCGCTCGCTGGCAGCAGGCAGCTGCTGGGATGCGGCATGTGCGGCTGAACGAGCCGATCCAGGTGGGAGATGATGACGACCGCGGCACGTCGCAGATCCACAATGGCTGCGCTGCTCTTGGGCAGCATTAGAAAGCGCAGAAAGGTCTCCGTTGCGCTGGCCACGGGCGTTGGCTCCACGCTGCTGCCGCCGCCACCGACGCAGCCGCCGACGGCGGTCTCGTTTGGGTGCTCGGCGCCCAGGCGCTGATAGCGCTGCAGGATGCGGAGTAGAGGAGCGCCTGTCTTGCGCGGCACATCGCGATTATCGCCATTCACATTGCCATGGCCATGGCCGTGTCCGTGACCGTTGTCGTTGTCCTTCTCCCAGAGCAGCAGCAGCAGCACAACGCACTCGAGCGTCGCCGCCAACGTGCCCTTCTGGACGCCCAGCTCGAGGAGCAGGCAGAGCGCCGTATGGCGGTCCGTCAGCGGCGCCAGGCAGCGTCCGCCCATGGGATCGCCGAGGGCGACGAGGCGCAGAAACTTTATGGAACGTTCCATTACCTCCAGCCAGAGCGGCGAGACTTGGGCAGCCGCCTCGAAGAGTGTCGCCTCGGGCAGCTCCTGCAGCGATTCGAGCGCTTCGCTCAGCAGCTCACTGCACATCTCCATGTCCTCGCCGGAGCGCCAGGCGCGTCGCAGGAACGCAAAGCTAAAGTTGAGAGCAGCTCGCGTGCCCACGCGCGCCAGTCCCAGAGCAGCATGCTCCGGCTCCAGGTGTTGCTGTTGCTGCTGCTGCTGGTGCTGCTGTTGTGGCTGCTGCTGCTGCTGCTGCTGACGGCGCTTCTCCTGCTCCGGTGCTGCGGGCAGCGGACACTCCTCCGGTTGCTGTGCTGTGGGCTGAGCTGGCGTTGGCTTCCGCTTGAGCGCCACAAAGTAGCGCTCGTAGACGAAGAGCTGCTGGCGCAGCAGCTGGGCGGAAAGACAGTTGCCGGCGGCGCGAAGTGCCAGCTCGTGAAGCTCACCGATCAGCGTGCGCTGGCAATCGTGCTTGGCCAGCTGATTGGGCGGCTGGCTCCAGAGCCAGCTGCTCAGCGTTAGCTCCGTGGCGTGCTGCTGACCGGCGGCTGCCTGCTGGGCCGCGGCCGAGGTCAGCTTCTTGATGGCCGTGTCAGAGTCGAGCGGGCGGCAGGCCTCGCAGTTGCAGGCGGATAGCGGGCCGCAGTAGTCGGGCTGGCAGCAGGCGCACTGGAGCGCCTGGGCGCCGCAATAGTGTTTGCCGTCGTCACCCAGATAGGAGAGCTGGCCGCGTGCGTTGAGCAGCGGCGCTGTGGGCGAGGAGACCAGCTCGCAGTCCTGGATCAGATGGTTCCAGAGCACGGCGCCCTCGTCGCCGTTGCGCAGGCAGGCAATGAGATCGGCCCGCAGCCATTTGGCGTCCAGATACGGCAACGGACGCAGATAGAGATCACTGATAGGCTGCCCAGGGCTGCCCGAGCCGCTGGCAATCTGGCTAGTTGCCTCTCCAGCAGCTGCAGCCGCCGCCGCCGCAGCAGCAGCTGCAGCCGAGGATGAAGTTGCTGCTGCTGCAGCGGCAATGGCGGCAGCGGTGGTGACGGTGACAGAGGCAGAGCCAGATCCAGAGGCTGAGGCTGTGGCACCACCTGCAGCGTTGCCCAATCGATTGAACATACTGTGTGTGTTCATGTCTCTGTCTCTGTCTCTGTGTCTGTGGCTGTGTCTGTGTGTGTTACAGTGGAAGGGAGCGTGTCCTTAAACTAACTGTTGTTCACACAATGGGCAAGCAATGGGCAAAAGCTGCCGCTCCCAACAAAAACATGGCACATTTGTTGTTATTTTTGCACTATTTTTTGTTCTTAATTTGGTTTTTCGCTAATGTGTTCTGTCTGTTTTTTAAAGTTGTTGCTGTTGAAGAGGAAGAGGAGAATTACGGTTACTAGCTGCTTTTTTGGTGTGTGGGCGATGCGAGCGTTGGGCGTGCGAGCGGGTGGGCGTTTGATGCGGTGCGGTGCGGTCGCTTGGGCTAAGGTAGGGTGGAGTGGGGTGGATTGCCGCCGCCTCCCCCCTTTAAGTTGCAGGCTCAGTCAATGTCGTCAGACCAATACACGCACAGCACTCATCACACACACACACGAACGCACGCACACTGACAGCGAACGACACACACACACAACACACACACACAAAGGCACACACGCACAAATAGTGGCTCTGGCTTAGAATGGAATCGAAGTTTTCGTTTTCGTTTGCATTTCCATTTGCATTTGCAATTGCATTTGCATTTGAGCTTTAGCTGCCATTCTGGTCTAAATATACGTTGACACTTGCGCTAAGTTCTATATGCACATTTATCACTTATGCTTCACATCGTTAATTTAGTTCAGTTCGTTTGTTGCATTTCTTTCAGTTCAGCGAAATATTCCAATCAATTAATAGTCGCCGTTGTTCTGCTTGGCACGCGAGGCTGCCAACCTGCTTGCGAAAAAACTTAACAAAAAGAATACACTAGAAACTTTTATCGATTCTTTGTGCAATTTCTAGTTTCACGCATCGATTTATCGGCGTATGCCACATCTGGCAACGCCAGCCATTTGAAAACTGCATTCGCGGCCAAAACTAAGAATCAGGTCAAATGCTCTATGTGCATATATGTATGTCAGTTTCTGTTTGTTTGTATATGTTTAGTTTGGGGCGCGGTAACTAGGCGACCTGCTCAGTTGCTCGGCTTGAGCACACAATCAGGTTTTGCTTCTGATGACCTCATCGCAGACTCGTCCCCCATAAAATAACCCACCCGAATTTGAACCTACCCTTTTTGTTTCGTTTTTTTTTTTGGGTAGGTTATTTGAATGGCAACAATTTGTGTGTACTTTAGAGGAATAATTCGTTTATTTATCGAATACATTGAAATGCATACACGAGTTGTTCTCAATTGTTTTGTTTTTTGTTGTTTTTTTGTGTGGTTTTTTTATATCTTTATATTACTTTGTATTTGTTTAAATAAATAAGATACATACGTTTAATCAATAATAGCAGTATTTATCGTGCAAATTTGATAAGCATAATAATTGTTTACGTTTACGTTTTGCTTGTTTTTCTTGCAAATTTTTGTTGTTTTGTTTTTTTACGAAATAATTGCATTAAATATATGAAAAAAATATATATGTATTTTTTTGTTTTTCTCTTTTTGTTTTGTTGTTGTTGTTTTTTGTTTTGTTTGAATTAGCTGCTCTCTTATATATTTGAATTTACTTCTTCTTCAAAGTAAAAAACGATCTGCGCTTTGGTTCGTCCTTTTGTGAAGTAGCTGGCAAAGTTTGCGATCTGCTCGCCGCCACAGCCGCCGAATCGCTTTGGGCTTTCAGGGCGGACACCCATTGCGTCATCTCGCTGTCGTCGTGGGCTTGCAGCAAGAACTCGGCGCCACTGGAGAGCCTGCAAACAAATAAAATTTAATATGAATATAAACTATTTCTTATATTTAAGTTGAGTTGTTTTTCACTCACTTCACTCGCAGCACATGCTTCTTCTTGGTGTAATCACTGGCAATTTCGATGGCAGCACCCTGCAAATCGTAGCTGGGCTCGCCGCGGAAGGTCAATTCGGGATTACTCTTATAACCCTTCTGATCTTTGAAGAACGAAACGCGTCCGGCTCTTGCAGCCATATAAACCTAAAGGCAACAAATCATCAAATGTGATGATATCCGATTATTTATTTTAATAAGCCAAGTTATCAGCTCATCACTTACCTTATCCCAAGATCTGTTCGATGCCTTCTTTGTGGTCGACTCCCACTCATGCTTTCGTGTCACATAACCCTCTTGACCATCTCCAGCAGCTGGTGTGGCGCCACGTTCTACAGTAGAACAACAACAACAACAACAATTAAATCATATGTTATCAAATCATAATTAATAGTAAACTAAATAATATGTTATACTTATAACGAGATGCAAATCGATAGAGTGAGTGAGATAGACAGAGAAAGAGAGTTAAGGACGACTCGCTTTTGGTCTAGTTTGGGGCTATATATAGAGTTGTACCTGTTTGGGTCTCGACAACGCGCTCAACGTCGACGGCTGTATCCGAAGCGGCTGCGATTTGATTCGGTTCGGTTCGGTTTGATTTGAGTTTTTGTTTTTGGTTAGTTGATTTTGTATTTTTTTTTTGGTTTTTTGGGTTAATCCGGCGAAAGTAAGCATGAGTGAATGAGATGGAATGTTGAGATTTAGTTGGTTATGCACACATACGATTGGATTAGACAGGATAGATCATAGATGGTAGTTAACCCCTTTTCAGATTAACTCTACGTGCTTCATTTTGGGTTTTTTTTGGATATACATATATATATATATATATACATATGGGAAGGAAAGGTGAGGTGATATAGTTAAGATATTTATAAAAGTGAAAAGTTGGCTGGAAATGGCTGTATATGTTCATGTTCATTCTCATCTAATCCTACCTGCTTCGTCATGGGCAATGCCCACATCAACATCGTCGCGTCGCTCAGCCTCACGCTTGGCCAGCTCGGCAGCCTCGGATGCGGCCTTAGCCTCCTGTTCCTCCTTGATGCGCTGTCGTTCGGCCTCCTCGGCCATCTCCTGGCGCCGTTTCATTTCCTTGAGCTCAAACTGCAGGCAGAATCAGGCCGATTAGCATGTTATATACATATATTCTATATTCGATCCGATTGTGCTTAACACTTACCGTTGTCAAACGCTCAAGTGCACTGAAGCGCTCCTCTTGTGCGGCAGCAGATTTCTCGAATGCCTCGTGCTTCTTAATTAGATTCTCGACCTCATCGATGGTGTGTCCCAGCTCGGAGGACAGCAGGTACGGCTCCTGGGCAATAAGCCAAGCCTCGGCAACGGCAGCATCTCGGGCAAACTGATAGACCTCCAAAACTGCAGCAAGACACAACAATCAAAGATTAGTTTGAGGTCAGATATAAAGAAGAGAGAGGAGATAAACTTTGTACTTACTCAGTTGAAGGTTCTCCCATCGTTCCTCCCATCGCAGTAGAAGGGCATTGCGGCTATTATGCAGTCCCTTGAGGCGATCCTTGATGTCGGCGGAGGCGTAATGATTGCGCAGGAGCAGCTCCTTGCCGAGCGATATGCACGCACTGAAGTTATCCTCGCGCGTATCGATCTCGGCCTTTAGACTCTGATGGTTGTTCATCAGCAGCTCGACGCCGGAGACGTCGCGCGGCTTCTCTGAGGTGTTCATCTGGCGCACCAGATCCTCCATCCAGATGGTCAGAATGCGCACCATATTGAAGAAACGGAACAGATCTCCGGTATCGGCCAGCTTCTGTTTGCGTGCATCGCACATGGCCTGCAGATTGTCCCAGGCGTGAAGAACTTCCTGTTCGCGATTCGTGATCTCCTTGGCCTTGTCACCGGCATAGGCGTCCTGCAGCTTGGCGGACTCCTCCTGGATCTGTTGCACCTGCGAGTACAGGGTCGTCAAATCCTGCAGGAAATTATAATGCTTGCGTTGCAGCGTCGACACGGAGCCCGCATCGCGACCCAACTCATCGGAGACGCCATGCTGTTTCTCGAGTATGCGACCCAGGACGTCCTTGCAGTCATGGAAGAATTTGTGCAGTTCCCGCGAGGCGGCCAACATTTGGGTGCGCGTCTCGATCAGCTCGAGCAGATCCTGCCACGATTCGTTCAGATTGTCCTTCCACTCGGCAATGGTCGCCGAGTCCGAGTGTCCGGCCTGTATCAAATTGTCGGCAATGCCATTGACCTTGGCCACACGCTCGCCGCCAACGGCTTCTGTGTCGCGTGCGAACTCATTGAAGCGCTCCGACAGCAACGTCACATGATCATAGTCCTGGCCGAGTTCCTGGGAACCGGCGACCACCTCACGATCGGTTATCCATTGCTCCAGATCGTCCACTTCGCGGCTGAGCATAAAGAGCTGCAGTGCCTCGTTGAGGCGTGCGCGACGCTCACCGGCCAGATCCTTGAGACCGGCATAGAGTTTGTCCAGCTGGGATTGCTTGACGGCGACGGCATCGCCGCTGGACACATCGTCGCTGCTGAACTGGCGCGCCACCTCGCCCAGCTGGCGTATGGTGTTGGCGTAATCCTCCACAGATTGCTCTAGATTCTCGTGCTTCTTCATTAGATTCTGGGCGCTAATCTCGTCCTTGCCGCGATCCTCGACCATCATGTACAGCTCCTGTTCGCTCATCCATGACTCAGCTTCCTGGGCATCGAAGAAATACTGTTGCACCTTCTCGGACTCGAGCAGATGTCGCTTCCTGTTCTCAATGGCATCCTTCAGCTCCTGCCATTTGGCGGTTAGATCACTGATCAGCGCCTCGAACTTCTTGGCATCCTCGTGACCCTCATCGATCAGTTTGCGTCCGTTATTGCAGATGGCATTGATGCGTGGCTCGTGATTATCGATTTCGGTGGCCAGCGATTGATTCTTCTTCTTGAGTACATGAACATTGAATAGGGAATTGCCATATTCGGAGGAATTGGCCACCGGCAGTTTCTCATCGATCCAGAGCTTCTCGTCCTCGACATCGCGACAGAACTGGAAGGCTTCCTTCTTCTTTTCTAGCTGCTTCTGGCGCTCCAACAGTGGCGCCTTAATCTTCTCAAAGCGCTCGAGCACCGCCGTCTTCTTGACAACGATCGGTTCGATCTTCTCCTCGGGCACGGTCTTTTGCAGATATTCCGTTTGCTTGTCGATCTCCTCCACCTGGCGAGCCTTGACAGCCATCTGGGTCTGGATGACCTGTTGCTTCTGCATGAGTATATTTACCGAGGTCAAATCGTTGGCAGTGTCGCCGCTGACAATCTGCTTCTCCAGATCGGTGATGTAGGAGTCGATATCGTCGCAAGTCTGCTGGACGAGCACCTCGCGATTGGCGTCGAACAAAAGGGCGCCCTTCTCCTTGGTGTGGACCTCGAGGTCGTCGAACTGTTTGGCCAGCTCTTTGAGTTTCGGCTCGATGACGTCCTTGAATTCGGGCTTCTCCTTGGACAGCTCCTGGGCGGACTTTTCGGCCTCGAACAGACGCTCCTTGTTGGCCGCAATCTCCGCCTCGAAGGCCTGATGGCGCGTCCACTTGGAGTGAATGGTCTTGGCGCTGCGATAGGTCTCGTCCTGGGATGTCACGTACTTCTCCTGCACCCATTCGGCCAGCTCCTCGAGATCCTGCAGGAACTCGTGCAGCTTCACCTGGTTCTTTAGCTTCTCGTGCTGATCCAAAGCACGCTGACGATTATCGTCACGCCTGCCGGTAATATTCTCGGCGCGCTTGCCAATCTTGTCCGCATCGAAATGTTCCTTCTCCACGAGGGTGTCGGCCACCTGCAGCAGCGTATTGATCTTATCGTCGTTGGCCTCCATGGTGGTAAGGAAGGCTTCGTGACGCTTCAATTGATTTTCGGCCTGCTCAAGATTAACCGGCGTATCGTCCTTGCTGAGGAAATGCTCCTGCTGGCTGAGCAGCACTTCGGTCTGACGTGCATCGCGATTGAAGAGCTGCTGGTCGAGACTCTGCGAAAGCAACACCTGACGATTCTCCCACATCTGGTGCAGTTCCTCCCAGCCGTCCTTGAGGGCGTTGAGGCGCTCCCGCAGGAACATATACTGCGGATCCTCGGAGGTGTTGCCCTCGGAAGTCAAACGTTCGCCGTACTCCATCATCGACTTGTAGTCCTCGGTATAGTTGTCGATCTCCTCGCGTATGGACTGATGCTGATTCAGCAGCTTCTCGGCCTCGGGCAGTGACGTGGGTGTATCCTCGGAGGCGACATCTGTCTGGGTCTTGGTCAGCCAGGTCTGGAAGTGATCGAGATCGCGCAGGAAACGATGCAAATCGCCAGCCTCCTCCAACTTGGAGTCACGCTCCTTCAGCATCTGTGTCAGCTGCTCCCAGATCAGTTCGATTTGTGCGATACGTTCGCGAATTAGCTGCGCCTCCTCCGGATGATCGACCTCAATGCTGTCCGCCTCGCGGCCCAGACTCGACAGTTTCGCCTGTATGGCGGCCAGATCGCGATCCATGCCGCTGAGACGACGCTGTAGGGTCATCACACCGGTCAGATCCATCTCAAGGCTGTCGGTTTCGGTGAGGATGCGTTTCTTGTCCTCAATCCAGGAAATCGTTTCGCGGCACTCAATGTAGAAGGTCTGGACACCATGGGCGGACTTAAGGTCGTCCATTTTGGCCTCGGCCTTTTCGCGCAGCGTCGACCATTCCTGGTTGAGATGATTCTGTCGGTCGAGTATCTCATCCGAATTGGGATGCTCGACGTGGAGCAGCTGGCGTGCGAGCTGATTGACAACGGCGACACGGGAGGCATTGGCATTCATCTCCTTGTCGAAGCCTTCGAAGCGATGCTTCATGATCTCCACATCCTCGATATCCTTGCCGGGCACCATGGTGTCCAGCATCTTGGTCTTCTCCTTGATCCATTGCTCGACGCCGTCCGCCTCGGACATCAGCTTGTACAGGCTGAGCGCGTCAAGGAGTCGCTGCTTGCGCAGCTTGGCCAGCTCGGTCAGCTCCTTGTAACGGGTATCGATGGCCTCGAGGCGCTTGTCGACGCTCGCCTTTTCGGGCTCGTTGAGCTTAAGGGTTTCGGCCTGCTTGTGCAGGGCATCGATGACCTCGGCATAGTTCTTCAGCTCATCGGCGACATCCTTGTGCTTCTTGAGCAGCGACTGTACGTTGGCCTCGTCACGACCCACATCCTCGCTGGACACAATGCGCAGCGTGTCGAGCATCCAGTTGTCGACATCATCGGCATCGGCAAACAGCTGGAAGTACTCGACGGCATTCTCCAGACGCTGACGTCTGTACTTTGTCAAATCGAGCAGATGATCCCACTTGGAGAGAATCTCCTTTAGCCGATCCTTGATGCGATCAGCGCCAAAGTGACCCTCGGTGATCAGCTCGGCGCCCACCTTGGCCACATTCTGCAGCTGAGGATCGTGCGATGTTATCTCCGACTCCAGAGCCTTGTGCTTGCTCAGCAGCAGATTGACGGTGGTCAGATCATGACCGATCTCATCGGTGGACACAATCTGTTCCTTCTCCTTGATCCAGTTCTCCTCGTCGGCAGTGTCCCAATAGAATTGCCAGAGCTTACGGCTCTCCTCTAGACGGCTGCGTCGCTCAACGGCCAAACGGACGAGCTCGGCATAGGCATCCTCCAGCTGCTGGACGCGACTGACAATGATGTCGGGATCGCATGGCTTGTACGATTCGGGATCGTCGCTGAGGAACTTTTGCGAGTTCTGCACAACGACCTTGACGCGCTCTCCCAGTATATTGATGTCGGCCTCGACCAGCGAGTGCTTCTGCAGCAGATCCTCAACACCCATCAAATGCTTGCCATAGTCGTCGGTCATCAGCAGCTGCTTGATCTCCTCCATGTTGTCGAGTATGTAGAGCATCTCCTGGAAGTTCTGCTGCAGCTGCAATGAGATCTCCAATCGCATGCGGCGTGCACGCAGCAACTCCAGCAGATACGTCCACAAACGCATCACATTATCCTTGCGCAACAGAATCCGCTTAACATCATGATACCGTTCCGATTCCAGTTCATCGCAAACGGCGACAACCGCCTGAACGCGTTCCTCGTACGCAAAGATATCGGTTTCGATGGCTTCGTGCTTCTTGGCAGCCGCCTCGACGGCGGCCAGATCGAAACCAAAGTTATCCTGGCTAACCAGACGCTGATTCTCGGACAGCCAAGTCTCGCGCATGGACGCCTTGCGATCGAAACGCGCCGCCAGCTGCTCCAGTTTCTCTTGGCGTATAAGCTCCTCGCGCAGCGCCAATTCACGTTCGTGCTCGGCCTTCTCGAGTCGCTCCCAGGCCTTGTTGATGTCCGATATCATTTTGCCCTCTTTGGGCGTATAGGGTTTCTGGTTGTTTGCCCGCATCTTCGATTGCAGCGTAAAGAGCAAAACCTCCAGATTGCCCTTTTCGACAAACTTGGGCGGCTTCTCGATGGTGCGATAGTTGGAGAATTGCGCCAATTGTCCCTGGACACCGACCAGTGAGTTCTCGAATTCACGTTCGCCCAGCGACTGTATCGTCGTCTCGATCCATTTGAGCAGATCGCTGGTGAAGTGCTCGTAATCATGGATCATCTTGTCGTTCTCCATGGCAATGCCAACGACCTTGCCAATGCGCTTGCCCTGGACCGTCTCCTGCTTCAGCTTGCTGAAGTAGTGATAGTACGTGACCACATACGTGATGATCGATTTCTCGTCGGGATGCTCAACGAACACATCCTCGGCATCGAGCAGCTTGGCCAGGCCCAGCTTATCCTCGGCCACGTCGAATGCATTATTCAGATTGTGTATGGCGTTGGTCTTCGACAGCTTCTCGAATTGCACTAGATCTGGACGGTGTTTGTGTATGATCGCATTGAAGGCCAGGCCATCTCGCCACGATGTCGTAAAGTTGCGCACATTCACATTGTGATAGCCAGCGGTCTTCATCTGGCACCACAGCAACAGTGCGTCCTTCGCGGACTTTGTCTCCTTGTTATCCACCTCCTCGATGGTGATATCTTGTATCTGTTCAAAGGACCAACACATCAAAACGTTGACATATCGTAAATTCAGCTAGATCTAAATTGGGGCTAAGCTTGGGTCTAATTGATTTCATACTAAAGATTCTTACATTCAACCCAAACACTAAGAATAAGAATTAATTTCTGTCTTCTATACTAAAGTTCTATCATAAGGTTCTTCTCTTAAAATTCACTAAAAGTTGTGTCTAATTGGATCTACATTACACTTCTATAAAAGGTTTTCAGTCTAACTTCTAGTCTTTATGGTACCTTTTTTTGAAACCTCCCTTTTAAACTGTTATTGGACTCTTTTAATAACATTTCTCTCTGCTGTTAGCTAGCATTAATGCTTTTCTTTGTCTTTCATGCTAATTAACATTTAATTTTATTCAAAGCTGTTAAGGCTCTTCCAGGCTAACATTTATTTTCTATGTTAATTTACTCTTTTCTGTTATTGAACATTTTTTATGCTAACTCTTAATAACATTTCTGTTAATTCACTTTAAAAGGGGGGAAAAGGATTTGGGTTAAGCTTACCTGGAAGCGCAAGATAATCGTCCAAATGAGGCCGAGATTGAGCGATGCATTGCCATCGACAATATCGTGGGAGCCAATGTTCTCGAGATGAACGCGCTGTTCGCGCAAAAATTGAAGAGCCTTATCGACATTCTCGAGGCAGTGTATACGCATTTTGCCCTTGGTGGGCTTGGGCAGACGTTCGCCGGAAAGGACTTCGAGCAGCTTGATTAAATGCTTGCCATCGCGCATGTCCACATAGAGATCGGCGATGCGGCAGTTGACCCGGCACAGATGCGAATTCACCCATTTGGTGAAGGTTTTCTTCTGTACGCTCTCGCGCTCCTCGGCCAGAGCCTTGATGCGGGAACGCTCGAATAGGCGGGAACTGGAATTGCCGCCATCGTATTCGTATTCATCGATATATTCGTTGCCTGGACCCTGGCTGGGGTCCCATCGAACAATGGAAATGTCCGTCGTCATTTTGTCAGCTCACTTGTAAATTGTCCACAATTCTCACCGCAAAGAATTCAATTTTGTATCCCCAATTCCGAACCGAAAATAAACCTCAAAGAATAACTGCAAATAAAATTCAATTGAAAATAAAAGAGAGAAAAACACTTTATTACTACAAATTCTCGAGTTGTTTTCCTGGTTTGATTATTATTATTTTTAGACACAAACCCGAAAGCTGCTGAAACTTTCAATTTACGAAATTAGCAAGCAATTAGCGGGCACGTGACAAGACTGAAAATAGATATTATTTTTCTTGGCCAGCCCAAAAATCGTCGTGTCGAAGCAGCTTTTAAAACATTTTATATAAACTGCAATTATTTGGCTTGCAAGCAATCAAATAACTTTTTTACAACCCAGAACAGAATGCGTCACATACTTTTAATGCCCAGTAAGCTTAAGGGTATACTAATTTCTGATGTCATAGACAGAAGAAGAAGCAGAGCAACAAGCTTATAAGAAGCAAGAATCTTTATATATTTTTAATATTTTTGTATAGAAAAACATATTCACATATATTTATGATTAGTTTTGTGGAACGTTTCGCCCCATTTCCTGAATTTCACAAAATATATATAAATTTATAATTTATTTTTGGAACATCTTGAGAAACCAAAGTGCTAAATTTGGTGGGTATTTTACTTGATGGAATGTGGAACCTTGAAATTTATTTAAGAGAACATTTTCCAAAGTGAAGTCTAATTTATATTCATATAAGATATTCGAAAGCATATTAAATCAGTTGTGTACAGGGTATTCTGTAATCGAGCACTGACGACAAATGCACAACATTCCATAATATGATTTGTTACATTTTTCTTTTATCCTATGATATATTTTCTTGTGTATTTTCAACTGAATCATACTGGGCATTAAAAAGAATTTAAATTTAGTTAAGTTGTTCATAGGTTTCAAAAGAAAAATAAACGAAAATTCACTTTGCATTCCCTTAAAGACAAACAAACTTGGTCACGTTTGAGAAATCTCGCTTTGTAAATATTTTATTTACGCCTCGTTTTGGGCGGTGTTTACAACGGTGACGCCTGCTCCTGCCCCAAACCCCGCCCCGCCCCGCCCCGTCTCGCAGCGATGATTCATAAGACACAATGGCGTCACATTGAGTGGCCCCGCGACGGGTCGCCTGGGTCAACTGGCCACCAAGTCCGATCACAATTGTCGCTCACTGTACGACTATGTACTAGATGTTTGTATGTGTGTGTCTGTGTGTGTGTTTGTCTCTTTATTATTTCGGCTTTATAGTTAACGCGATTACATCACGCCCCATCCGCAATGCCATTCTCATTTTCATTTTCATTCCCATTCCCATTCTCATTTCCATGCCCCATTCCCATGGCAAAGTGTGACAGCTTCTGTTGCGTGGGGCAGGAAGAGGGAAAGGGGGCGGTGGTGGAGAACTGATTTAAATCGCTTGGTGGTGAAATTGCAGGAAATTCAATTCACAAACTATTGGCATGACCAAAAAAAAGTGTGTTTTTGTGTGTGAATCTGTTTTTTGTTTTATACCCTTGCAAACGGGTATGCTTAACTTGTCATTAAGTGTAAAAGTGAGAATATAAACCAAAAATATTCTTCATCTGCAGCAAGAGAAGTGTATATAGTTTTAGCTGTATTCTTTTGAGCTAATTAAGCGTTCAGTTTTAAAGTTATCTTCATTAAAATTAACAAAGATTTCTTTTAATTTTGCTGCCTAGAGCATATATGACGACATCGCCCGCTTCGTAGCACTATTTTATAAAGCTGCCATACAAAACAAATGCTCCACTTAGCATTTTTGTAAGAAAAACTCATTTGTTTTTGAAGGATATCCTATACAAAGTTACTAATGAAGTGTTAATATGCTAAAGAAAACACAAATTAATTTAAATATATAATTTTTTAGCAATTTTTTTAAACAAAAATTAAGCGCAAGGGTATTTAAACGTCGTTAAGCATAATTTCTTTTCAGTTTTTTATGTTTTATCTGTATTCACCAATGGGAACTGTTTTAGACACACACACACACGCACGCATACACTTGCCAGCAAACACTAAACAGCTATGCAAGTGTATTTTGACCTTTATTCCAAGCTGTGCAGGTCATTCCCTTCACGGTATACAAACACACACTAACACCTACTCACACACACACACACATACATACTAGAACTCACATCAGTAGTTGAGGCAATTATGTTTTTTTTTTCAACACATTTGAAATTGCACTTGTTTTTTGTTGCCTTGCTGATTTAATTTGTGCTCGCAATGGGCATGAGCTAATTTTGCAACAACAACAATGTAGTCAGCACAAAAAGCAGTAACAAAAAATGCAAAAAATAAAAAAAAACAATAGAATATAGCACAGAACTTTATTTACATAAACCAGTATGTGTGTATATGAGCCGCATAACACACATTTCGCATTGATATTCGTGTTTCTATTCACGCAGCTCTATTATCTATTACGTAATATTTTTCTGATTATAACGAAAACGAAGCTTAAACTGAGCGTGCGTGCGAGCGAGTTAGCGCAAGCGAGGGGGAGAGCGTGAGCAGCGCACAACGAAAACAGAGCGCAAACAACAACTAACCAACTAACAAACAAACAAACAGGCGGCACACGCACACACACTCACAAGACGCGCCAGGGAGAGAGAAAATAAAAATGGAGAGCGTATCTGTGAGGCACTCTGAAGGGAGCGAGCGCACAAGAGCTAATGAGAAACGAAAAAGCAACTCGAGTCGCCTGATGGGGCGGACAGGCAGCAGCAGGCAGGCAGGCAAGCAGGCGGGCGGGTGTATTCAGCAAGCCCAGTAAATGGGGTAGGTTTTGAACTCAGCTTTGCAATTATGATTGCATGTCATACACACATATACATGTATATTCATATATGTACAAGTAGTTGATCTTGTTAGAAGTGAGTTCATCACATTGATTTGATTAGCGGACCAGAAGGCGCGGTTTCTTGGGGAGTTGTGCAATTGCCGTTGCTCAAATTCAATTAACCAGGGCAAAGTTAAACGAAAAAAGGCAGGCACAGTGAAAACTTCCAATTTTAATTGTATGTGTGTTGCTTTTTCCAACTCTTTTTTATGGAAAACCTGTTTGGGGGCAGCGCTAATGTGCTTTTTTTTGTTTTAAGCTATGAGGCTTCTCCAACTCACAAGTACACACACACATTCGTAGGCATGCTCATAAACACATACACACACGCACACACATCGGTACGTGCTCATTACCTTACAACTGTACAATTTGAGTTATGGCTGTAGATATGTCATTTTTTTAAGGCCAACGGCGGCGGCTTTTTTAAATAAGGTGGGCCAAAGCAATATCAATACAAATACGAGTACAAAAATATATATATATATATATAAATACACACACGCACAACTCAAATATGGACAAGTGCAGCACAGTTTTGCGTTTGCTTTTGTACTCATTCCAAGTATCGATAAACAACTTCAATTCAACTCGTGACCTCTTGGAAGGATTTCCTATTTTTATATGCGTGTGTGTGTGTGTTTCTGTGCGTGTGCACGTAACTGTATTTCAAAGTGCATTTTATGTGAGTGAATAAAAAGAAAAGCAAAGGCAAGGCAAAAGCAAAGGCAAGGTAGGGCAGTAAAAGATAGATATGCGTGTGTGTGTAAGTAAGATTAAAAACATTTTTATATGTATGCATGTGTCTAATATCTCGATTAAATATTGGCTTTTATCGCACTTTTTATTTCTTGCTTTTCTTTTTCGTCATTCAGCGCTGACGCAAATGTTACTCAAGTTTTCTGGCTTTATGTTTCGTTTCGGTCGTTTGTCATATTTTTGTTTTGTTTCTTTTTCGATTCACATAAAGTAATTCTCGACAAATATTCGTTTACACACACACACACACATTGACAGAAAAACACCGCACACAGGTTAGCGTACGTACTAGTATTCAGCCAGTAACGGCATAGGCGTAATGAGCAGCACTCAACACACTCCACATTCGACTCAACTCTGCGCTGCGCTGCGTTGCGTTGCGCTCTCGCATCGCACAAACTAAACGAACTGAAAAAACACCGAATGATGTCATCAACGCTAGCAGCGACTGAGGCTGCGATAGACGGGGGCAGGCAATTTTAATCGATGATGTTTTTGTTATGTGTGTATGCACACACACATATATACACACACGTACGCATATATATATTTATCTGTACATATAGACGTCGGTTCGATCATGCCAGCATATATATGCACACATATCTCTATACGTGTATTAAATATCAGTTATTTAATAGCGTCTAAAGTTAAAACACTGCGTCGTCAACTGGCCCACATTTCGATTTCGAGATACTTTTTTGCTGCCGCTGCTTCTTCTTGTCACTAGGCGCACACTGGTGGGTTTTTTGGGTACTAGGGCGTTGGTCTATTTTCCGACGTTTAATTTCCATTTGCCGTCCGTTTTCACTGCACTGTGTCGACTTTCACTTACCTACTCGGCAAACTTGCTGTTCAATTTTCCCTAATTGATTCATAAAACACACAATTCATATAGATTCTTCACGTTATATATTTATTTTTATTCACATTTATTCTTTGCGGTCGAACTTCACTTGCGAGTAAAAAAAAAAGTGACTGCTGAATACGAACGGAAAATGTATGTATCAGTAAAATAAAACATCGAAACATCGATACAATAATACAACGATACAGCAAAATATCGATATAATGATGTACAGCGCAGAAGCGCCAACTTTAATCAAGTTGGCAGCACACAATAGAGTTGTATAGCTTAGTTCAATTTAATAAGTAAGTTCAGTACAATTTTTATGCAATGCACGTATTATTTAATAATTCAATTCATTTCAAATTTTAGGTACCTAAAATGTTATGTGCCATATAATGTTAAAATTGTTTTATTCTATAGTAACAACGAATTTACAAACAAAGAACAAAGTTCATTCGCTGGTTCGTTAAGTGATTAGTTTTAAAGAACTTGCTTAGAATGATTTAATACAGCTCTAGATAGAAATCACAACTCTTCTGCCATCTCTAGCAAATGGCAAGTGCGTGCCGGACAACAACAAGCGAATTGCGCGTAGCATAATTTGTATCTTTATTTTATTTTATTTATATTGATTTCGTGGCGTGTTAAACATAACTTTATTTACACAAACAACGTGCGTGACTCCACGAGATACTGAATTGCCGGCAGCTTATCGATATCTTGCAAAGGGCAGCATCGATACCGATTTAGCGATGCCACCTTTGCTCCACTTTTAGGAGTTTTATTTTGTTTTTCTGCGGCAATGCGAGTGCGCATTCGACGTCGAACAGCGCGAAATAACATAACTATAAACGCTTGGCAACAGGTAACGCTGGCGACATGCCGGTGAAGATGTACGACGTGACGGCGCGCGTCTTTGGCGCCATGCAGACCCTGGACATAACATCGCTGGCAAGCTACCCGGAGACGGAAATCCGGCCCGTGCTGCCGTCGCTGGTGCGGATGAGCCTGCTCTCGCCGCTGGACAATACCGAGTCCTCGATGGAGTCGCGCAAACAAATTCTGGCCGTGCTCATTGGCATCGAGGTCGTCAACAGCATTGTCTCCTACCTGCAAGTCAACTACCACGAGCTGGAAAACGACCTCAAAAAGGAGCTGCTGACGCGCCAGAAAAACTCCAGCGTCACGTTCTTCGACGCCCAGGGCCAGAGCCAGCAGCCCGAATACGGCCTCCAGTCAGGCATTGCGCTGGGCTTCGAGCGCGCCGATGTGGCGCGCAAGGTGCGTGTCGTTCTCTCCGAGATCTTCAATCTGCAGCAGCAGGTGTCGTCCAACGGTTCCGGCTCAGGCTCCGGCTCCGAGTCGAAGGCGACCGCCAGCACGAGCAGCAACAATGCGGCACCGGTGCACTCTGAGATTCTCGACGATGGCATCTATCTGGAGGAGGTGGTGGACATTCTGTGCATCGCCCTGGCCGAGCTGCCCTCGCTGCTCAACATACTCGAGCTGACCGATGCGCTCGTCCATGTGCCCAACGGCCATCGGATTGTGTGCGCTCTGGTGGCCAACTTTCCGGATTGCTATCGGGACGTCGTCTCGCACGTGATCTCCAACTGTGACGAGGAGGGCACCGACGGCAAGCAGCGCCTCCTGCTGCTGATGGCGCTCAGCGAGATGAATCCCTCGCAGGCGCTGGCCAATCGATCCATGTGCGTCGAAATGATGAAGGTGCCTTCCTTTATGCTCAAGCTGACGCTCAAGCATCCCGACGATCTGGTGAGTCCTGAGCATACTTGTCTTCCAGTTGGATCCAGTGGCCAAGCGATAATTCAGTCAGTCAAACAATCAGTTAGTCTTATCAATCATTTTGGGAAATATGTTTTTTTTTAGATTATATAGCTATTGCTCTTTATGGGACTATCAATCAGGCAGTCAATCAAAGTAGGTTGATCAAATGCAGTTTGTCAATCAGTCAATCAATCAGTCGCTTCTCCCATCAATCACAATATGAATTGATAAGAGATTAATATTCACACATTTCCCCTTCACAGATCGCCTTTCTGACTGGTTTGCTGTTGGGCAACGATCAGAATTTGCGCTCCTGGTTCGCGCTCTACATCCGGACGAGCCAGAAACGCAAGGGCGACGCACTGAATCTGGTGCGCGTGGAGCTCCTGCAGAAGATCGTCAAGATCACGAACAGTGCCGCCGAGCTGAAGGATTTCAATTTGCAGGGCGCTGTGCTGCTTCGACTCTATTGCGCTCTGCGCGGCATTGGCGGCCTCAAGTTCAACGACGATGAGATCAATGCGCTCTCCCAGCTGGTCACCAGCTGCCCGCAGGCGACGCCGTCGGGCGTACGCTTTGTCACGCTGGCGCTGTGCATGCTTATCGCATGCCCCTCGCTGGTGTCCACAATACCGCTGGAGAACAAGGCCGTCGAGTGGCTGCAGTGGCTGATCCGCGAGGATGCGTTCTTCTGCAAGCGTTCGGGGACGAGCAGCTCGCTCGGCGAGATGTTGCTGCTGCTGGCCATACACTTTCACAGCAATCAGATAACGGCCATCAGCGAGATGGTCTGCTCCACGCTGGCCATGAAGATACCCATCCGGCCGAACAGCACGAATCGCATCAAGCAGCTGTTCACCCAGGATCTCTTCACCGAGCAGGTGGTCGCCCTGCATGCAGTCCGGGTGCCTGTGACGCCCAATTTGAATGGCACAATACCCGGCTATCTGCCGGTGCACTGCATCCATCAGCTGCTCAAGTCGCGCACATTTCTCAAGCACAAGGTGCCCATCAAGTCGTGGATCTTTAAGCAAATCTGCAGCTCGGTGCGGCCAGTGCATCCGGTGATGCCCGCCCTCGTTGAGGTCTTTGTCAATACGCTGATCATACCGAATCCCACCGGCAAGATTAGCATCGATCACATGCATCGCCCGTTCACTGAACTGGAGATTCTGCACGTTTTTCGCACCTCGCCTTTGACCTTCTTTGCGGAGGAGCTGCAGCCGCTGGCCGAGAGCGATGAGCTCGCCCAGGTGGAGGTCGCCTGCCCGCTGACCGCACAGCTTTTAATGATCTATTACCTGATGCTCTACGAGGATACGCGCCTGATGAACCTCAGCGCCCTCGGCGGACGCAAGCAGAAGGAGTACTCCAATAACTTTCTTGGCGGTCTGCCGCTCAAGTATCTGCTGCAGAAGGCGCATCAGTATCACAATGACTACCTCTCCCTATTCCATCCGCTGCTGCGGCTGATTATCTCCAATTATCCGCACCTCAGCATGGTCGACGACTGGCTGGAGGAGCACTATCTGGCCAATAGCAGCCACCTGGAGCACGATCATCGCTACGACCTCAAGCCGGAGCTGCTCAGTCGAGCCTTGGCCAACGTCAAGACCAAACCCCGGCTGGCCATCAGACTGTTCAAGCGGCTGCTTCAGCTGCCGCCCGAGTCGCTGGCACAGTACGCCCATCAGCTGGTCAAGCATTTGCGTCATGTCTTCCAGAAGGATGTGCCGCGCTATGTGAAGGATCTGTACAATGATCTCTGGCTGCGCCTCAACGCCGTTCTGCCCACCACGTTCTGGATCATGTCTCTGCGCGCCATCACCAACAATTCGGACGCGCTCAATCGACGTACCTTCGCCAACGAGAGCCTTTTGGAACCTATGGATGTCCTGGGGTAGGTCAAAGGACTTCACATTTGCCATCACATCAATCCGAGTGAGATGGCTATAAGTGAAGTTAAGCAGGAAAACATTTCTTTGACCTACTTTAAATAGCTTTGAATGTCCAACTGGGTTAGACCCTAAAGAAGATCCTATTTAATTTCTTAGTTGGAATCTTTTCTGCTTTGAATGAAAGTCTCCCTTTCCTATCTGTTGTCCCTCTTCAATAGTTTATTAGGCCTTAGATTATCTTAAAGCACTTTCTTTCTCTGCCCTTCTCCAATACTAAGCATAATCGTATTGGTTTCCTTCTTTAGCAATGTTTGTAATAGTCTGTAAAGGATTGCTTGAAATGAATGTCTCTTTTTTCTATCTCTTTGTCTTCTTTCTTTCCCTCTTGTCTTCAAAAGATCATTGGGTCTCATTGGGTCTTAGATCAAGCACTTTCTATCTATCTCTGCCTTAAGCTTTAGACTGCCACCTAAGGTCTCTTTCTCTCTTATATCCTTTTAATGAACCTGTTTATTTCATATTTTGTGTTCGTCTACTCAAAGAAATCCCCCGTTAAGGGCAAGGATCATTAATTTGCGAGCATTTCATTAATCTCTGATCTCTATTGCAGTTGTCCACGCGAGGTGTTCTGCTCGCCGTACATGCTGGTCATCCTGTTGCGTATACTGAAGGGCAGCCTGGCGGCCTCGAAGACATACCTGAACGTGCACATGCAGCAGAAACAGGTGCTGGACAAGAACGGGCTGGTGCAGACAGACGCGGATCGGGAGGAGCTGAAGACGACGCTGATTGCGTCGCAGGAGAGCGCCGCCGTGCATATTTTGCTGGAGGTGCTGGACTATATGGACAGCAGGGCGGAGACGCGTGTGGCGAAGCTGGAGCTGCGCGAGATTCAGGGCATTATTGGCACGTACGTGCATCAGGCGTTCATAACGGAGCCCTCGCTGGCCAAGCTGGTGCACTTCCAGACATATCCCAAGTCCGTGATACCGATGATTGTGGCCAGCGTGCCCTCGATGCATATTTGCATTGATTTCGTGCACGAATTCCTAAACGTGACCGAGATGGACAAACAGATCTTTACCATTGAGCTGACCTCACATCTGGTGCTGAACTATTCGATACCCAAGAGCCTGGGCGTCTCCAAGTTCTGTCTGAATGTGATCCAGACGACGCTATCGCTGCTCACCGCCTCCGCCAAGTGCAAGTTCCTGCGCAACGTTCTGCCCGCCATGGTTCGTTTCGTCGAAACGTTTCCCATACTCGCCGACGACTGTGTCAACATACTGATGAACACCGGACGCAGCCTGCACTCGCAATCCTCACTGGGCGTCACCACCATGCAGATGCCGCTGACCGAGAGCGCCAAACTTTGCTCCTATCGCGATGCCCAGCTGCATATTACAATGATCGAGGACGCTTTCAAAGCGCTCGTCGAGGCTGTCATGCAGAAATCCGAGCTCTACTGAACACGCCATCTATCCATAACGATATATATATATATATATGTGTTTATATATGTTGTGCACAACCCGTTTTATAAGTCAAATATTTTATACGCATATTATATTTGTATTAATTACATTTGTACCTCCACCCAAGAGCTAAATAATTGTTACCATAAATTGAACTGGGGCTTAGTTTGTCATTTGATTATTCAGTTATATCAACCATATAGAATCAAAGTCCTCTTATTTAATTATGCACTCTATTCTTTTTATAATATCAAACATTTTAATCAAAGCTCCAATTGTCGTTGCTTTTGTTTTACGAACGATTCGAATCTTTTGCTTTTGGCTTGAACCCAGGTTCGCCCTTTGCTCTCGCAGAAATAGGCATAATATATATGCTCATATAATATTATAATTTTTATAATATTAAACGCAAAGCAAGAAAATATTGGTAAAAATTTGAGAGCTCTAGCTTTTAAAGTTTCTGAGCTATGCTCAAAAAACCAAATCTTTAAATCGATTTTTATCGATACTACTATTACGGGACACAAGCTTGTTGCTGTGTGTATTTACTGTATTTACTATAAATAGGCATTAGACAAGCCCTCTCTTTTTATAGGGTATATATAGGGTACAAAGGTTAAGTTGGAAGTATTTTTAGTGCCGGGGTTTAAAAAGTTAAGTTAACCTTCCAAGTTTTAAAAGTTTATAATATTAAACTTATTTTATTTCCAACCAAAGTTTTCATCTCAAAATATTCAAAGTTTCCGCTTTTCATATTGTAATTTGTTTTTGTTTTTATTTGTTATTTTACAACTAACGGTATTTCTTGCATTTACATATATAACATGTAAAAAAATAGCATTAAGGAATAGTTAAAAAAAGAAACGTCGCACAATGCAGGAACGCAGGCCTACGGGTGAGCTGCATCCAATCCGCGTCAGCGGCAATTGAGTCGTTCATCAAAAAGGGTTTTAAATGCGATACAAAACTCGAAGGCGAATCCGCGAATCCTTCGAATGCGTCTATATGTGTGTATGGATTTGTTTGTGTATGTGTTTGTGTGTGCTAGCTGCACCTTAAGGAAGAGAATGTTGGTGGACATAACGCCAGCAGACTGCAGCAAACTGTTCCCGTACTCCGACGTTGTGCATCATGGGCCTAAACATATATAAATGGTGTGTGTGTGTGTGTGAGGGGGGGAGGGGGGCGTAGGAAGCAGGGTGTGCACGTTTACATCATGCCACCCATGCCGCCCATACCGCCCATGCCTCCCATGCCACCCATACCGCCCATGCCGCCAGGAGCAGCATCATCCTTGGGAATCTCGGTGACCACAGCCTCGGCGGTGGTCAACAGCGAGGCGACGCCCGAGGCGTCTGTGATGGCTGTGCGCACCACCTTGGTGGGATCAATGATGCCCTTCTCGATCATATTGCCGTATTCGCCCTTGAGCGCATCGTAGCCATAGTCGCCGCTCTGGGTCTCAACCTTGGCCACAACCATGGCGCCGTCAACGCCGGCGTTCTTGGCAATCGTCATGCAGGGCATGCGCAGAGCGCGACGCACAATGTCCACACCAAGGACCTGTAAATGGATAAATAAACCGAGATTAGCAGGGAAAGGATTGCAATTGGAGTGAGCCTTTGAGCCTTTACCTGATCGTCGTTCTGGGTCGCCACGCTGTCCAGTTTCTCGATGCAGCGCAGGAGCGCGGTGCCACCGCCGGGCACGATGCCTTCTTCGACGGCGGCGCGTGTGGCGTTGAGTGCGTCATGGACGCGATCCTTCTTCTCGTTGACCTCCACCTCGCTGGAGCCGCCGACGCGCAGCAGAGCAACGCCGGAGGCGAGACGAGCCAGACGCTCCTGGAGCTTCTCCTTCTCGTATTCGGATGTGGTGTCCGTGATCTGTTCCTTGATCTGATCGACGCGACGCTGTACATCGTCCTTCTGGCCCTTGCCCTTCAGCAGCAGTGTATCGTCCTTGGTGATGACCACCTCGCCCACCTGGCCGAGATCGCTGATCTTGACGTCCTCAAGCTTGACCAGATCGGCATCATCGCCGAACACAATGCCGCCCGAGGCGATGGCCATGTCGGTGAGCGTGGACTTGCGGTTGTCGCCGAAGCCGGGCGCCTTGACAGCGGCCACCTGGAGGCCGATCTTCAGGCGATTCACCACCAGAGTGCTGAGGGCCTCACCGTCGATGTCCTCGGCAATGATGACCAGCGGCTTGCGCTGCGCATTGGCCAGCTCAAGGGCGGGAATAATGCTCTGCACCGAGGAGATTTTCTTCTCGGAGAGGAGCAGCAGCGCATCCTGGAACTCAACCTTGGCGCCCTTGGACGAGTTGATGAAGTAGGGCGAGATGTAGCCGCGATCGAATTTCATGCCCTCAATAACCTCCAGCTCGTCGATCAGAGTCTTGCCATCCTTGACGGTAATGACACCGTCGCGGCCGACCTTCTTCATGGCATCGCTGATGAGCTTGCCAATGGCCTGGTCGCCGTTGGCGGAGATGGTTGCCACCTGGGCGATCTCCTCGGGTGTGCTGACGGGGCGCGACATGGCCTTCAGGTGGTCCTTGACAGTCTCGACAGCGAGCATAACACCGCGACGAATCTCAACGGGATTGGCGCCCTTCGAGATCTTCTCGAAGCCCTCCTTGGCAATGGCGCGAGCCAGCACTGTGGCCGTGGTGGTGCCATCACCGGCCTCCTCGTTCGTGTTGTTGGCCACGTCCTGGACGAGCTTGGCGCCAATGTTCTGGAACTTGTCCTTCAGCTCAATGGCCTTGGCCACCGTCACGCCATCCTTGGTGATCTTCGGGGAGCCCCACGACTGCTCGATGATCACGTTGCGACCCTTGGGTCCCATTGTGACGGCAACAGCGTCGGCCAGCACATCGACGCCCTGCAGCATCATGGCGCGCACTTCGGCACCGAACTTAACGTCCTTTGCGTAGCCACGCAGCGCCATCTGGCGGCTGATGGTTGTGCGTGCAAGTGAAACTGGTAAGCGGAACATCTGCAGCGAAGAAATATATATCGATAAATCAAGTGCAGGCAATATAAAATATTAAAGTGACGGCTTTTAAAGTTTAAAGTAAAGTTTACTGTGTTTGCACAATGATGATGAAATATTGAAAACAAAAAGTTCTTTATACAACAACTAATTTCTCTATAAAAGCTTTATGATATAGTGCTCTGATCCATCTGATATTAATATATATGCTTATTGCAACTATGCTATTTTTAAGACGATGGCTTAAAAATTAGGACTTGTGCGCATAACAAGAAACAAACGAACCTAAATTTATGGACTTTCCTGTTGATCCTAATCAGAATATATATATTTACATATATACAAATCAAAACCTTTTTCTATGCGCTGCACAGTTGTTAACTTAATCAAAACACCCTACACAAGTGTATGGGAGAAAAAACACGTGCTGTCTCTGCGCAAATTGGAATTTGATTTCCATTTCAGTTTATTAAATAATATTCGACCCGCCTTAACTAAGTGATAAGAGACAAAACTACCTGCCCCACCGAACCCCCGCGTAGCTTCCTCAATAAAGTGTGAGGCGAGAGCAAACTCTTCCAGAACAAATCATTTATGTAACTCAACCTACCCCACCCCCCTCCTTCTTTGGCAACATGCAATGTTTGGGCTTGTTATGAAATTTGGGGCAAGTGCAGGGTTGCACATTATCTACCAATATAAAGTCCAATTGGAAAGCATGCTATGCTGTCGCTTTTAAATGGTGAAATCGTCGCCGGCAAAGCATAAGAGAGAAAAGATGAGAAAAACATGTGCCCGGCCCGCGTTACGTGATTGCGCGTTCCAATATGAAATTCCATTAGCCTGAATGGAAGCATATTCCAATAGAGCAGCGCCCGCAGGATTCGAGAATTGTGAACATAGTTAAATATCTGCTTGCCTAATTGAGAAGCTTCTAGAAGCTTAGCTGGCAGCAGTTCACTTTGCCGGCTCTCTTATATAACCACACACACACACACATGCTTACGCACACAACAATGATAATGCAAATCTATGGCACACGCGGTGTACTTGAATTAATTGTAATTTTACTTACTTTGATGCTTCGTTTGATTTGTTGTAACAGGCTTTAAGAAATAAAAACTTGTGTGTGTCAAAAAACACTTCCGAATTGACTTGATGTAAATTAACAAGCTCACTTGCTCGAAATGTGCCGCAGGCGGACTCCTAACCTTAACAAGACTTTTGAATGAGTGAACAGTGCGATGTGACCGCAGTGCGTACGCAGCAAAATGTCCTAAGTTTAGTGCGAAAAAATACCAAAGGCCTGTTGCAGCCAACTTCACGTTTGCTAACGATAGTTCGATTATGTTTGTAATGTTATCTGCCGAACGTTTATTTAAATTCAAACATTGAATTCGTTTTTAATTAAGGTGCTATAAATTGTATTCTCTGCTCCAGTCCAGTCGTTATGGGTCCAATCGCCAGCATGTAGTCCATCAAGGCATCTAAATCAAAGGGGCCCATTCTATGAAAGATAGTGAATAACTTGTAGAAATGAATTTATGACAGAGCTTACTCGGGTGCTTGCGCATGATTGCTAATCAGAGAGAAACCGTTCTTGCCGTTAGCAAGATATTCCATGACCACCAGCCGATAATGCTGACTCAGCCGCAAATCCTCGTACACGGGCACCTCACACCTTGTGCAGCGCACGCGGACCCTGACAAGCCGCTGGCCCGGCGTGGCCTTCAAGTTGTAGATAATCCGCAGGCCGGAGACCTGCAGGAAACGTTTGGATGTGGGCGTGGCAAGGCTGGCATTCATGGGCGCTACACTGTCCTCCAGCAGCTGCCACAAGTAATCACCGCGCAGGGTTAAAGCGTACAAGCGATTCTCCCAAGGACACATGGCCACCAGCTGTTTATAGGTTATGTCTGAAGCACAGAGAAACACCATAATACCCTGTTCATATTGCCTATAGCCAGTGCATGCTTACCGCCCGCTGGTATGGGCACGCGAAAGTTGCCCTGGCTGGTCAATGCGATGCTCACATTGCTCCAATTTGTCGCCTGTGTCGACGCCATCTTCACGAACTGCAAGGATTGGGGATTAGTGGGGAAGAAAATGAGAAATGCCAATACGCACAGCATGCAGCATAGCGTCCGTATAAAGATTGCCCAAGTTGCATTCGCCGCGGGCGCATTCGACCTGCTGCAAGGGAACCCGACTACTGCCCACGATCCGATTGGAGGCCACCAGCAGGTCCGCCTGCCAGGGCGCCAGCGCCAGGAGCACAGCCTCATCTTCGAAATGCAAAAAATTATAATGTTCAAATTTAAATTAGCAACAGTAATTAACAGGATATCTCTTAGTGCGCCCTAAACTTTCTACATAAACAGTTCCCTGTTATGAAAAGTCACGTTTCAACAAGAAGTATCGATAAGTATCGAAATTATATTTATTAGCGCCTCGAAAGTTGGATTAAACAATTATTTACTAACAATTAAAATAAGTTAACGTTGTTATCAATTGATATATTGAAAAACCACATTGGAAATCAAGTTTCCCTTTTGATAATCTTACAACATTTATTTATTATTATTTAAATAATGGGAAATAAAAAAAATAGGGATATTATGCAATGGAAGTGCGTTTAATTGAGCACCGTTATGCGTCCCTCGAGGCCCGTGTAGATGGGATTAATGTTGCTGGTGTACGAGAGAAGAGCCTCCAGATCGGTGACGCTGCTTCTGCAAGAGAAAGGAATGAAAAGGATTAGCAGGATGAACGCAGGCGGGGATCGGGGGCGGTCAACACTCACTGAACGTCGGTGCCCTCGGCCAGCATGGTGAACCCATCGCCGCCGCCCTGAAGGAAGCTGGGCGTGACGACGCGATAAATCTTGGTTGGCACCATTGGCTCATAGATGGGCACATCGCAGTCGGCGCAGCGTGCCAGCACCGAGATGACCCGCGCATTGATCGGCTTGGTATAGTCGTAGGTGACCTTTAGTCCGGCCACCTGCAGCATTATATACGAGCTGGTCACGCCGTTCTCCAGATCGATCTTGCTGGCCGCATACTCGAGCGCATCGATCACCTTCTGGCCGGGCAGATTGAAGGCCATCAGAACATTCTCGAACGGTGACATGCTCACCATATGGGCGTACGTCAGATCTGTGGAGGAGCAGTCACTACACTTAGCAAAAGTAACCAGAGAGTCTGACTTTCTACACTCTGAGAAAAGGGGCTTCCAATTAAAACTCGATTTATTTTCTGCACACCCCTTTTCTCTGAGTGTAGTGCTAAGCTCTTCTTCTTCTTCTACTTACTGCCACGTAAAAGAGGCACCCGCAATCCGCCCGTGGCCGCCAGTCCAATCGACACATTCGTCCAGGCGCTCTGATTGAAGGGCGTCAGACCCGTGAACTGCACAAAAAGGGGCGTGGCAGGAGTTAGATCATATACCCTATTCCATATGGATATAGATAGTCATCGCTTACCGTGTGCACCATGGCGTCGCAGAAGAAGTTGCCCAGATTGCATTCGCGATCGCCGCAATCGCCTTTGGTCAGATCGACCAGAGTCGTCCCGACTACGACTTTGCCCTGTTCGTCGATCACCTCCTTCCAGGGCTGCAGCGCGGCCAGGACTTCCTCGTCTGCGGCAACAACAACAACACGATCACATCACAATACAATTATCTCAATTGTGCTCGACTAGCAAATACCCTAGCCGTAAAGTCAAATATTCGAA
This sequence comes from Drosophila lacertosa, assembly GCA_004143845.1. Classification (NCBI taxonomy): domain Eukaryota; kingdom Metazoa; phylum Arthropoda; class Insecta; order Diptera; family Drosophilidae; genus Drosophila; species Drosophila lacertosa. The sequence continues at coordinate 89,728 of SCDZ01000108.1, forward strand.
GGCTCTACATGTCAAAGCTTGTGGTTTTATCTTAAAAAAAGGAAATATGCTCAAGAAACCTAAAATCACAAAATCGATATATATCGATTTTAAGTGCATACGTTTGATCACCATAGTCTTAATAGAAAAGTGGGTCTGCTTTAAGCAATGCTTAAAATAACCCAATAAATTGATAAGTATTGATTTTGGAAAACATCGTAAATCGATATTTATCAGAAAATGTTCGAGAGCTATAAAAATCGTAATTTATTTTTGAATGTTCGCTTTAAGATATAGTTTGTGTGTCCAATCTTAAGAAAATACAGCTGAAAATCGATATTTATCGATTTTAGATGATATAGTGATTGGTGCCTGCAGATAAGAAATCATTACGAAGTCTTGTCTGAGAGATTGGCAAATGTGGAACAATAAATAAATGATCCACTAAGCCATTTGCCGAGATTACAGGGTATAAAAAGGGTGCTAACTCACCCTGGGGCACATCGAGGCCCATGTAGATGGGCGCACCCTCGAAGTCGACGACGTCGCCGTTGGCGTCAAAGTAGACGGTCAGATTGCCCACATACTTGGCGTAGGCGCCCGCCTGGACGATGAGGACGCGATGGCCGCTGCTGTGCGTCCACTGGGTCGGGTAGTCGCCGCGGGGCGTGTCCGGGCCGGGGGGCGTGCCCGTGTAGAGAAAGGTGTGCGAATGGGAGCCGACGATGACGTCGATAACGTCGCCGGCGTTGGCGGCAATAGTTTTGTCCACCTCGTAGCCGCAGTGCGAGATCACGATGATGATGTTGGCGCCCTGTTCCTTCAGCAGGCGCGCCTCCTCGCGTATTGTGTCGCTCTCGTTGCGAAAGATCAGCTTGCCCGTGTTGGCCAGATCCTGCCAGGGGGAAGGGCTTATTCAATGGAAGCTTAGGGTTTTCGGTTTACTTACGTAGGTTGTCTCCAGGATGACGCCGATGAGGCCAATCTTGCGGCCGCCGCGCTCGAGGATTAGCGAGCTCTGGTAGAGGCCCTCCATGGTGGGCTCGTGGGCGCAGTCCATGTTGGCCACCAGCATGCTGGTCTGGACGGTCTTCAGGAAGGGCACGACGCCCTCAACGCCATGATCAAACTCATGATTGCCCAGAGTCTGGAGCGGATTAGGGCGGGAGGTTAAGCAAATCAGAGAAGGAAGCAATCTCTACAGCTCACCATGGCATCAGCTGGCAGCAGATTGAGAAACTGCTGCGTAACGTTCCAGCGTCCCACATTGTACCACAACGTGCCCTGGAAGCTATCCCCGGCATTGATATAGATGGGATTCTGGTCGCTCTGCTCCGAGAGCAGGCGACGGACCATGTGCACGGTGCGGGCGTAGCCGCCGATGCACTCTTCGCCCTCGTCGCAGGTGCCGCCGCTGGTGTCCGTCGGCTCGTACCTGCATTCCCGTGCGGATCAAGCTCAATTAGTCGGATCGCCCAAATCGCGATAGCGTGTCAAACATGGTGTCCCAAGTGAGTGGACTGATAAAGTCCGCGCATGATTACAAAGATTGTTTACGGCACTCGATGCGATTACGCTGATACGATGATATCTCTCGCTCGCACTCAATGGGCGCACACTTCACTACACTGAGACAAACACAAGCTAAACTCTTCGATCAGAGATGAAAACTCTACGAAAATATACATTAAATGATATTCCCAAAACTAAACCGAATTTGAAACTTTTTTTTTCAGTAAATTCGTATTTATAAAATATTTATTAATGCATAAAAAAAGTTTCTTAAAAAAATTATTGTTCAAAATATATTATAGGAAAATGTTGTTTAGGAAAGAACTCAAAAATTTAGTTTCTTTAATAATTTAATTTAATTTTTTGCTTTCCTATATATATTATAGGGTATTATCTAAATTAAAACTTTTTGCTCTCTCCAAAAGCTAAATAGGATTTAAAGCTTTTTTTCACAAAATTACTATACAGAAAATATTTATGCATTATAGTTAATTTAACATAAAAGACTTTCTCAGCAAAAAAAAGATTTATTAAAAAAAAAATGTAGTTTTCATAAAACACTTTTTTGTATTGAAAAAAAGTGAAAAATAGAGTTTCTTAAATTACAGTCTACAATTTTCATTTATCTAGTCTAGGGTATTAAGTCTGCGGCAATGCAAATTAAAACTTATTGTTCAAGTTTTTTATATAAAAAAGTTTCACTCAAGACACAAATAACTTTTTTTAATTGTTAGTAAATCACGTTAGAAAAATAAAATATTATTTAAAATATAAATAAATAACAGTTAAAACGAAATTTTTAAAAATAAGCCTAATATAATCCAAAAACAAAAATCATTTTTGATGTCTTTTTTAACCGCACAATAAAAACTGAATGGAAAACAAAATAAAATCACATTTTTTAGGTATATTTTTTTTGAGTGTTCTCAAGAGCCTTAAAGACCGTGTGACCAGTTAAAATTCCAAGGCAGAAACAGTTAATGGGAATGATAATGATAATGATAATGATAATGATTATGGGAATGGGAATAAGAATAAGAGTGATAAGAAGTTTGAGATTTGCACTTGCCTGGCATGGAAATCGTTAATGTGGATTATGGAAAGCGGAAATCGATCCTCGGCAGCCGTCGCAGGCCTGGCGCCAGCGATAAGGAGCGCCAAAAGCGCCGCAAATGCAACTCCAATCCTGGACATGGTGGAGCTGGGTCGTCTTTGGTTTTGGTGTCGGATCGTAGACGTGCCTAATCCGAGCGCTGGCCCGGCTAAAATGCGACTGAGGCTCGGCCAAAAGCTGCCGAGTTGGAAAACCCCTCGAACGGGAATTATTTATGATACATATATTCGGCCCATGTATCAGTGTTATATGACTTCCAACTGTTAACTGCGACTCGCATTTGATTAACTGCTCTACGATACCCACCTCCCACCTCCCCCTTCCCCCCTCTCCCCGTGTACTGTGGCCGAACCCTAACCCGATCTGGGCAACGCACGCTAACTACCCGCGAGGGCTGCTTGAGACATTGTGCGCTGGCTTTACACCTTTCTATACCCTGTAAACTTGAGATTCGTTTATCTATCCGACTGTCTGTCCGCCTATCAATCTGTATATATTGACTTCTGTCTATCCGTCCATTCATATATCTGTCTATTGGTCCATTTATCCGTCCATCCAGCTACCCAATATCTCAACACTTTTTGTCCGGTTGCCTTCCGGTTACTCAGCTGCCTATCTTTCCGTATATTCAATTACCTTGTCGACCATCTAATTACTCCGCTATCTGTCCGTTATCTTTTAGCTTATTTTGTCCGGTTATCCGTCTTCTAATCTTTCCGTTAACTCACTCGGCTATCATTTTATTAATCTGTCCGTTAAACTGTTCCCGTAGTCATTCGACAATCTGTCTATCTATCCGTTCAACTTTCCTATCTATTAGCATATCCGTCCGTCTATCAGCCTTCGTATCTATCCGTCCGTCTATATATCTGTTTATTTGTCAGTCGATTGTCTTTGTACAAATCGAGCTTAATATATTTTATTTTTAGCACAAAATATATTTTTTTTGCAATTTTTTGAGAGCAAAGCTCATCTGTAGATTTATCATATTAATATACTTAACTAAATTCTTATTAACACATTTATTGTCATTTTTTCATAATTTGACAAGTGCCTAAAAACATGCTTTACAAATTGGCAGAAGAATATTTTTGGACTATTCAATTCGATTACCGGCGTATTTATGTTGTGGCGCACAATATTTGGGACAACCCTCGCAAACATTTGTGCAAATATTTGTTGTAGCTTCGAAATGACATTTTACATATAAAACAGTTGGTTGAAGCTTCGCTTAAAATGCGCTCCGCTTTTGCCTTTCGCAATGGCTGCAACAGCAAATATATTGATGTATGGCATAGGTATTTTCTCAGTGCAGTTAAATGCAAACTAGTTTTCTTGATCTGCGATTAAAATGCGTTTTTATTAACTTAAAATTTGCAGTAACTTTTTGTATCGTTTATTTCGATCGGTATCGATTCTTAGCTTTTAATTTCGCAACTCACAAATCATTTCGATACCGATAGACGACGCTGCACATAAGAGGCAATAAATTTTACTTACGATATTCGCAAAATATGTGTATCGTATTTGGTACATAATTTATATATCGCTTTTATAATATATATATAATATAATAATAAGCTTAAATAATTTACTTTCTTTTTAGTGGCCTGCAATACCAACCGAGGGCGCTGCATTTGCCAAAAACGATATTCAAATAATTTCCTCCTATTAAGGATAAAGGCACATTATTTGTAGTATAATTTTTATTGACAATAGAATTTGGAGCTCTTCATGGAGTTACTCGTAGGTATAAAGCACAGTATGTATGTATGTAAGTTTATGATTTTGTTTTGCAAGTACATATGTAAGTATTGTATATAAATATATGTTGTATATGTATAATTATGTATCGTGTATGTATATATATATATAATTTATTTATTTTAGATGCATTTATGTATATATATATATATTTATATGAATATGTATGTATGCGTATTATTAGTATATTTAAATATTTTTTAATTGCTTAGCTTAAAGCACAGAGAATTTTGATATGAGAATGATGATTAACATTCTGCGTTCGGTGATTGGCGCCACGCACTCAACGGTAAAAAGGGGGGAGAGGTGGAGGGGAGGGGAAAGGTGGGTTGAGATCTGTGATCCTAACGGTCAAAGCTAGTCAAACGCAAAGGCAACGAGAAGTACAAACAAATGAACTGGGTGTGTGATTAAAAACATAAAATTGACTAGACACATTTAAATAACTCCCTGATTTGATCGGATACGGGTATATATATATACATATATATATACATATACACATATATATATATATATATGTATATATTTGTGCATAAATATATATCTGCATATGACCGCTCTAGTGAAAGACGTCCATAAAGGGAAAGTAAGCCTGCTCCGGCTCGAGCAGATCGACCAGGAAACAAACGGTGCCAGCGACGCCCTCGTACAGGCTGTGTGGGCGATCCGGAACGCGGGCGCGCTGCTTGAACTCTGCATTGGTCAGCAGCTCCATGAACTTGTGCGCCCGATACAGGTACTTCATTTCGTTGGTCAGCCGGAAGAGCAGCAGAAAGACGTAACCGTTGCCGGCGACGCCATGGCAGATGCCAGGCCCCTTGCGCAGGAAGCCCTTCTTCCAGACGAGATCGGCGGCACGTCGCAGGGATATCAAATATTTGTCCTCCTTGAATATTAAATAGGCCTTGGCCATGACATAGACGGCGCCGGGCGCGCCATGGCACCAGTGCACCAAGCGCTTGTCGCGGCCCGAGCGCAGATCCTCAAGCGCAACTGGAAAGTTGCCCTCGTTGTCCTGCAGCTCCAGAAAGTAATCAATTGAGCGCTTAATGTCGCGCAGCTCAGCGGCCGGCGCCGAAATGGGCACCGTACGAAACCAGGGACTGTCCAGCAGCATGTGTAAAATTGCGCATAGTCCGTGGGCGGCTCCCAAGTACTCGGTGCCATGGTACTGATACATCAGCGGCAGCGGCGAGTTGTTTAGCTTGCTGTACTCGCGACCGCTGGTTATGATCAGCTGGCAAATGGAGACCAGGTCGTCGTCGGTGATCTTCTTCTCGGGCAGCACATCGTTGAGCCAATAACAGCCCGACAAGTAGCCGGCACGGCCCACCAACACTTCGTCGCAGCCGTATTTGGTGTGCATAAACTCCTTGCTGGAGGGTATGCCCGACTTGAAGTTGGCCAAATCATTGGACAGCTCCTCTGTGTTCTTGGCCTCCTGGGAAATGGCCGCCGAGACGGCATAGATGCCCGCATTGCCGCACAGAAATGAATAGCGTTCCGCGGAACGCTTTTTGTAGCGCTTGGCATTCGCCTTGGCATTGCGTATGAAGGCAGCGGCGTGCTCCAGGGCCGGATACAGGTCGCGGGTCTGTTCGCAGCTGTGCAGCTTCCAGAACATGTAGGCAATGCCCGCATTGCCCACATACAAGTCGCCGCGATTGTCCTCCTCATCGCTGTTGGGATGACAATGCTCCAGTATGGCGTCCACATAGGTACATATCAGGGTCTTGATGTGCTCCTCGTCGGTGGCGAACGGCGTGTTCTCGCCGCCCGAGAAATCCGCAAACGGATTCTTTAAATAACGACGCTCCATCTCCCGGTCGTGATTCGCTTCCTCTAACTGCGTCGCTTGTCCCTGCTGCGTTAAGTTCTCAGACGCTGGCTGCGCAATTGTGCCTGCAAAAAAGGTTCGCAAAGCTTAATTCATGTTATCGTTTATCGATTTACCGGCGCCGGTAGCGGGGTGTGCGCCCTACACTCTACAGGGCTGGGCGCGGCCCGGCAAAGCGTCTGTCGCTTACCCGTTTCAGGTGTTGGCCGCGATTTGGAACCGGCTGAATAACTTCTGCTTGCTGTTGCACTGCGTACCTGGAACACGTTTACGCACTTAATTTATATATATAAATATATATGTATACATATATATATAGTAGTATATGTATATAAAAAATGCAACTAAATAATAATTAATTAAATTTAATATCGTGTAATACCAAAATAAATTGTGTTCGGTTCTGTTGTTGAGGTGCAAGTGCGAAGCCAGACGAGAATCCTATTTTAATTATTCATTTGTCACACACATTTGACACTCTCGCCAAAGCCAACCAAACGAGGCAAACAATTTCGACGTCCAAGAAGCTTTAATATCCTCTCAACTTAAATGCCGCATTGTCCTGCCGACTAGAGTTGCATCGAATCGTTCCGAACAAGTTGGATTGAACTACTCACATAACTGAACGAACTATCTACGTTCCCTGTTTCTTGCTTTTTAAGTTTTAAACTTGGTAAATCAACGAATATAAATAATTTGGTATATATGAAATGATTTAAATTAAGCTGTTAAGTCTCTAATTGAATTGGTTAATATGTACTTAATAGAGCAAACTGTACAACAAACAAATGATTCTCGAACTAAATTCCTTTTTAAAATGAACTACGATGTTCAGCTCTATTGGTAACTTTTACAATCGCTTACTACGATTTACTATCGCAAGCTCATGCGATATATCGTCTATATAAATGGCATATCGACAAATAAATTCAGACTTATAAAAATTTATATATATTGATAAAAATAAATGTTCGACTATCAAATACATTGCATAATACAGTTACTAAAAACACCTAAAATGCAATGTGCCCAATTAGCAGACACTAATCGATACACATTGCATGTCATCGATACTGCAGCACTTGCATTGGAGTCGATAAAGTTACGCTCATTTATGCAACTTTCAAAATTAATCATAGACAAACTACATTTTCAGCTTTTTAACCATACATTGCTTTATTTAAATAACTGTATTTATATCATAAGGCATCACAAGAAATTTCACGTTAACTAGTTCCTACGATTGCCGCTCATAATAGTCGCAATCCGGATAAATATATTTAATACGTCCAAATAGATTGACATTGAACTGAAACGAAATTTGCAAATACGCAATTTAAGAACAATGCAAATCAAGGCAAATTCGAGTCTATACTCACGCATTAATGGGATCGAAGGGAGCATAGCCGTACTGGGGATGCACCTCGGCCTTGCGCACCAGGCGCTGTGTGTCGTAGAGCAAAAAGCCGCTGAAGAGCACGAGGCCGCCGTACAAGGACATGGATGCAAGGCCTTGAAAAGAGGAATAGCATAAATGCATGCTTCCATTGTAGGGTTATTATGTGACTTACCGGCGCCAATCATGGTTGTGGGCGGCAACCACATAGAAGCCAAAGACGAGGCAAATACAACACCCAGACCGATGGCCAGAGGACCACCCATGTACAAGAATTTATCGTTAGGAGCACACGCAGCGATCGTGGACAGGCCACCGACAATGCCACCAGTGTATAGGGCAGCGCGCGTTAGAATCGGACCGCCCAGGAAGCACAGCGGCGCAATGACACCGCCTAAAATGGCGCAATGAAGCGCCCAAGCGAGATGCTTGGGCCCCAAGCCCGGCTCATACTCCATGGCGCGCGTGATTGCGCCGCTGCCAATGACGAGCCCCAGTGAGGCGATTGTCCACTACGAGAGAATGGAGACACTTGTATAGATGCGTGTGTGTTGTGTGTGCGAGTGTTGCTCGAAGATTTGTAACGTAGTGGGACTTACCAGTAAGCCGCCGCGGGAGGCCAGCGAGAGCAGGCGTGGAGAACGGAACACGGCCGCCGCCGAGGCTGCCGTCACTATGCAAGAACCGCCGAAGAAGGCGTAGGTCGACTGGATGCGTTCTTTGACATATTGCGGCCACATGCTGATGAAAGAGTAAGCAGAGTTCATGAAATTATATTTATATGACTAGATATATATATGGAATGCTAGCCCACTCACATGGCGTTGTCCGCAATGCTCGTGTGCTTGCCCAGGCCGATGCCGTAGTAGCAGAGCGCACCCAGGCCAATGACAGCTGCTCCAGCAGCGGCGCCTTTACCCATTGAATAAGCTTAGCGCACAAAAAGAGAGACAGAAATAGAGTTAAATACCGTGAGGGTGAGAGCGAAACTAAGCACTTACCGTTGGCACCAGCAGGCGCCATTAGCTTCTCCTTAAGTGTGGGTGCGCGTGGCTGTTCCACGGGCGCAACATTGCGTGTGCTACGTACGGGACCGCGTGCATAGTTACGCACAATGTTGAGGCTCGGCTGCGATTTAAGTAGGGCCTGTGAAGATTTGCCAACCAGGAGGCCGCTCGGACGAGCCGTCGCCAATGCAAGTCGCAGCAACATCTTATTGTTGTGATGAAATTCGCAGTAGTAGCTGTGAGTTAATCGATGCTCGTAAAATGATAGACAGCTGATATTTCCTGTTGTTTTCGTTTAGTTGAAATAGTTTACTGCAAATGTAATTTATGCAAGCTGTCTTATTTTATTTTGAAAATTTTCTAGAATTTCCTACTCACTTGCTAGCACTTCGATAATTGAAGAGTATTTTGAGCAATATATCGATATACGAGTTGTCTGGACTAGTGCCAGCTTTCGCGATGGTTACGCTTGGCAAAAATATCGCTTATAATTTACGCTAGTGCTGGCATCTGGATTTACTTGCTTGTTCTGATAAATATCGCTTCTAACTTGCATTCAAGTAGCTGCGAAGGGAATAAAACGGAAATTCAAATTGTATTTGGTGTAATACACGTTATTGTCAGATGGTAATAGGGTTCTTTACTTGATGACGATGCAGGCAATATGTGTATTTGATTTTAATAATTTTTGATTATGTTGTTGAAATTATTCTTTTATATATAACTTTTTACAATTTTTTATTAATTTCTGGTAGTTTGTTTATTCGAGATTTATGCAATGTGTGCTATGTTTTCTTTTGTGTAAATGTATTATTATTGTGACATTTCATATGAGATTTTGACACTTTGCGGCAAGTTTTGAATTATTCCACAGGCAACAACTGCAATCAAGGGCATCTATCGACAGTTTAAAGCGATATTTATTACATCGCTGAAGTAAAACAACCCTGTTTAAAGCAAGTTGGCGCCTTTTGCGCTAAAAAATGCATTTAATTAAATTTTGCTCAATACGTACGTTAAAGACACATTATAAAGATATATAAAACAATAAAGCTGATTGGGAACTAACTATGGCCTAATTGATACAATCACACTACAAACACACAAGTAAGCAGGATGCCTACACCTGATATTTGCGTGCTGGAATATCTAACGATATCCCAGGCGCGCCCGGTCGCGGGTCCTTGTTAATGATGATCAGTTCGTTCACATGCGATTTGCGCAAGTTACCGGCGTGATCGTATGTGTTTGTCTGCTCCACCGCTCCCTCACCGGTCGACTGGTCCATCTTGCACTCGTACATCGGACAGCACTGGGGATAGTTAAGATTGGCCTCGGTGGGCGGCAGGACGTTGCAAGTGCCCTTCAGCGAGACGGGCACTTTGCAGCTATGAAGAGAGTTGGCCATAAAGATACATACTACATAAATGCCAAGGACATCGTCCAGCTCACCTGTCCTCCCACAGCTGAAGCGTGCCCAGGCACTGGACGCGCACGCATTGGCCGCGTCGCGTGAAGACCTCGCCCACATACAGCTGACGGCCGCTCAGCGTGTCCCGGCAGTACTGTGGATTAAAACGATAGTCTGCCAGCGCTGTCCAGTCATCCAGGTGAGCGCCGTATCGTTACCAGCTATACAATTGCCATACTTACAGCGATAGGGCGGCGATGCCCGGCTAAGCCCAAGGCGGCCCACCAATAGGCAGCCCAATAAGAATGATATTGTGTTGTCCATTCCAGTTCAATTCCGATTTAAATTCCAATTCGATTTAATTTAGTTGGCTAATTCGGCCGGCCCGACGTTTGCAAAGTTTAGTGCGCAACTGAGGCGCTAGCTTTTAATCTTTCTACAGTTCTTTCTACAATTCACAATTCAAAACGCACACACACACACACAGCATGTGTGTGTGGGTGTGCGTGTGTGTGTGTAATCACATGTACTTACGACATTTGCGCGCTTTCTCTGCTGTGAATTTAACAATTTATGTATATGAAATGTGTTGATGTTTTTATATGCTTATCGCTTGGCCCGCAACGCAGAAATGCTGAAATAAAACAAACCCCAAGTTTTCTTAACTCTGCCAATAGCGCGACTATGAGTTACCCTCGCAGAAGAGCTGCCAGTTTGGCCAGCCCCCTTAGAAGTATGCTAAGCAGTTTCTCTTTAAAATATATCTTTTTAAATTAAATTCCTAGATATCGCTAACATGTAGAACTTGCTAGATGACCTGTCTTTCAGGACTCTCTGCATGACTTGTCAGCAAAGCTGTTTTATATCTAAAACCAGACACTTTCGTCTATATACATATATATTCTTGAGCAGTTTACATAGTGTTTTCTTTCAGCTAAAACTCGTTTAGTTATTTTACTATGCGTGTTTTTCGTTTCATTCGTTGATGACATGTCACTTAGTTAGTCATGTGAGCTCATGACATGTCTTCGAATGTGTCAGTTAGGATTGGTTTTGTTAAGTTTACTTCACTTTTAAATGCATAAGTCTAAGCTTGCCGGCTTAAGTGAATATACCCTAAGCATGCACTGCGCTAAGGAGTATCAACAACAACAAATACAGATCAATATGCAAAATGGCAAAGCACTCGGGCCCACAATGTTTACGTGCATGTGTGTATATAGAATTCAATATATACATGCATATTTATGTGTGTGTTTGTGTGCTCTTTGAAGTTAAATGTTAAGACATTGTTTATAAATATTTTGATGCTCCGCCAGACTGCGTATGATCTCGCAGCATGCTGCATAGCAATGTCTGTGTGTATGTGTTTGTGTGTGTGTGTGTTTGGGGCACTGGGCCGCCAATTGTCTGTGAGTCATGTGAAATTGCGCCTTGCGGCTTTTTACGTGTACTTTCCCGATTTTCATATGCTAAGTTGTCCGGCTACCTTCACGTGTCCCCTGTCGAATTATACAAATTCATTCAGAATTGACAACTTGCGATTGCCGTCTGCCTTTTGCCACTTAGTGATTAGCGTGCCCAATGACGACTTATCAATTTCATGACAGATAACCGCAAACCCTACCCAGAGCTGAGCACGTCAGGGCAGGGCCTGACTTCGACTCTCTCTCTCTTTTTGATCAGGTGGCAGTTATTTGCAACGTGCAGAAAAGTAAAAACTGTCATTTTCGCAATTTCCTGCACAAATCTTGGGAAAAGTATGCGGCATCCGGGCCCTAGTTTGGCCGGAAGCGGAAATGAAAATTGTCACCAAATGCCTAATAGTCCTATCAACTGTGCTGTCGCTGATTGCCTCGACCGGAGTCGGCTGACTCATCTATTTAAGAAGAGAGACCCTCAAGAAAATAAACGCTGCTTACTTTTATGTGCCCAAGTTTAATTTAAATGGTAGCATACTTTTGATGTGTTTTGAATGGAAAATATAATAAATATAGTGGGTGCCTAAATACCATTTTTTATTAAGCTTAGAAGTCTCAATATTCAAGATTAATTCAAGAGCTAGAAAAAATATGTACATATGTGTAGATTTTATGTGTCTAAGGAATAAAAGATTTTTATTGATTATAGGAATAAAAGCAAAATATAGTTAAATACTTACTTTATTTTAAATATTATTAATTATTATTAAAAACAGGCAAACTGGCTTATCTTGTTTTAGATTAGGTGGAAAAATTAAAAAATTAATTAATTTACATTTATTTACATTACATGTATACAAACAAAGTATTATTAATTATTATAATTTATTATTATTATAGTTATTATTTTTATTATTATTATTATGATAATTATTATTATTATTATTATTATAAAAAATAAATAAATTAATATTTTTATTATTATTTTTAATTTTATTTATAAACTGTTAAAAATACTTACTTTAAAGGAAGCAGACAAAAAGTGGAATATTTAAAAATATATAATCAAGTCTATATTTTAAATTTAGATTAAGAATCTTAGACTAAATTACATTTCTACAAAAGCTCAGTTAGACTGTGCGAAAGGTATGGCAATGAGAATGTCTATGGGAATTGCATTTTTTTATGTGTTGCAAGTGTTTTTTTTTAAGTTTCAAGAAATGATCGGAACAGCTGAAGTGTAAACACGAAAGTTGATTGACTGACTGACTGATTGACTGACTGATAAGTCAGTCAGAAGTGTTTCCAGCGGAATTAAAGTTGAAAGATCAACAGGCTATTAAAGTGGGCTTTACTGTCGCGGGCAATTACAAACAAAAAAGTGTCCACGTCATTTGGCTGGCCAATAATTAGCCGAGAATGTCAAATCACTTGCCAGTTAATTGTTGTTTATCCTATTGAAGACCAGTCGAACTAATCGCTTCCATTCAGTGTTCCCAACTTTGTATAGTCAACTTTGAGCTAAAAGATTTGGTCGCACTTAACCAGGGGAAAAGGGGGAAACATAAACCTTTGCGCTTTGGGATCACCCGTGACTCTGCCAGCGTCCACGTCGGCGTCGCTGTCGACGTCACAGTCGGCGTCGCTGCCGTAGTTTCTCGTTGCCGATCGTCTTTCGGCTGGGGTTGTTTTTATACCCTGTATACATTTTGTATGTGCAAATGTAGGCATATTGTTTTTGTCCTACCATTTGGACTACATGATGTACTATTGTTATCGGCATTAAGTTAAGCTCGCAGAATTAAAAGCTATCCAGTAAATGGTTTATATTGCCATAGAAAATGGCATAGTCAGATGTATGTTTTAGTCAAGATGTATATTATGTAGAAAAAATTGTCCATTTTTTTACCGGTTTTATTCACAATTTTACAAATCGATTAATATCGATGATCAAGTAGATTGATAAATATGAGCATAGAGTTGTTTTAGAGTTGTTAGTGTTTACAGAGGATAATAAAAAATATTTTTATACATTTATTCACAATCAGTCCCAACCCATTCTCGATATTGATATATATCGATAGCTTGTTTCTGTGCCTTGAACGTATATTGCTGAATTGAAAAGGTATGCAATATTTTTCTAAAATCGATAAATATCGATAATCGATTAAAGTTGCTTTAGGCATTTATTTATGAGAAAAGACTTATTCACATTTTGTGTAAATATTAAAAAAAATATAAATATCCGTAGCTACTTACGAGGTATCTGCTTGTCGAACACTCTGTTGACGATCACTTTTACTTGTTTTGGAGCTTGCGGCTGTCGCCTGTCGCTGGCCGTTTGTCGTTTGCCGGCTCCATCAGTTATGCGACGATCGCGGCACGGTAAAGAACGCAAAGCGCTGGGCAACAAATACAGATACAGATACAAATGGACACAGATACAGATACAAATTGAGATATAGATATAAAGCTGTGATTATGCTTGTTGATATATGTAGATGTGACGTGATACGACGAGGCGCGAGTGCTGAAGTAGCTGTGAAGTTGATTCCTTTTCAAAAAGGGCTACAATGAAATGCAATTAAGCTGCTCGAATCAATTACGCACAAACAGCGCAAATTGAATTAAAGCGCGTGAACAATGCTCAAAAACAAACCGGCAAGCTGCCAAATGATATGTGGGCGTTTTATTATTATTATTAACTCGACTCAAACTCAAACTCGAACTCGAACTCCGCCTGAAACTATAACTTTGCGTACTGTTCTACATAAATACATACATATATGTATATATATATATATACAGTGAACGTTCGCTATTAGAAGCCATTGCTTTAAGTAATTACAGCCAGCATAACGGCATTGAGTGCTCTTTAATTAATACTCAACGTTTTGATTAAACAAAATTATATTCCCCAACGGAAAACCAAAGGGAACTTTTTATTTTTTATCGTCAAAATGCGATAAACATTTTTTTAATCAATCAAAAAGTGAGCAACAACAAATTGTAATTTAAATAAAAAGTAAATAAAAAACATATTGTGCATATATTTATGATAAATTTAATTTAAAACAAAAACAGTTTAAAAAAAATGGCATTTAAATTTTAAATATTGTTTCACATAATTTTTACATGAAAACCTTTTAGTCAATTGTTTTTCAATTAATTTCTTTATACACAATATCCATTTAAATTAAATACAAAATTTTGATGCATCTTTTATTAAAATGCTTTATTAGCACATAAAAATTAAACATTTAATGATTAACAAAAAATGAATTTCAATTACTTAATTCTTGTCTGTGCAGAGAATAATTAATTAATTACTATGCATTATTAATAAATGTTAATTAAAGTACGTTTTATTATGAATTCCGCTCTGTTAATTATTTAATTATCACGTGCAGTAATTGAAATCTTTTGGCTTATTTAAATTAATTTGATGCTGAAGTTTTTCACTTAGCGAGCGAGCACTGTTCAAATACAAAATGCAGATGGAACAAACGGAAAATTAACGCCGCGAACGATTCGCACTTCATAGAACAAACGAAATAATTAATTAATTACGACATTTGCATAAAAAATGTTTATGAACAACAATTTTGATGCAATTAAATTTTGCGTGCATTTCTTCTTTAAATATTGCAACATTTTGCCGCGCGGTTAATTAGTGAAATATATATACATATATACATATATACATATATACATATATACATTTATTTTTATATACCTCCTTTTTTTTGCACTTTTTTTCCTGTGGTATTTTCTGAGTTAATTAATTAAGCGTTATTTAAATATTGTTTTGTTGGTTTTAATGCGAAATCGAAAATCAATTGCACTTTGTGTATCTTTTTATTATTATTTTTTGTGCTCATTGATGCAAATGTGGTTTCGTTCTTTCGGATCTGTGCAAATTTTGTGCAAACTGTAATTTAAAACATATATATAATGTGTGTCAAACCGTACAAAAAATCCCTGAGTTAACAGTACTTTATTATAATTGGACTGTTTAATTAATTTTTAAAACACCCTTTGAATGTCGTACAACATTTCATTCAATACCAGAAGGGCTCATTTACTTTTTTTTGCTCATTTTTATTTGTGCTTTTACTTAGAGTTAAAAAACTCTTCTTCATATTCGAGTTTTCATTTTGTTTATGCACTTAACTAATTGAGTTAAATTTAAATTTTACTTTCGCATCAATCGAATTGAAGAAATTCTTCAGTCCTATTTTCTTTCATAAAGATTCTTTATTGAGTTAGCGTAAATTTCAAATCAATTAAGTACAAAAATTTCTTCAAATAAATTCTAATTGGAAATTAAAAGTATCTTAAAATTTGTGCACTTTGTTTTGGTTAAGTTTTCATTTATATGCATTCTCAATTGAGTTACAAATAAGCTTTAATTTCAAATGACGTATTAAAAAATAAGTTGCCTTTGAACCATATCCAATTGGGAATTCGAAATATCTTTTTTTAATCAGTTTTCGTTTAAAATTCTTGGTCTTGTCAGCTTTCTTTTGACTTAGGCTTTATGTAAAGCCATAAATAATAATCTGATAGCTCATAAACTCCTTAAACGTTTTTGTATACAGCTTTTAAAAAGGGATTCGAATCAAGAAACAATTTTGAATGCCTGGCTCGAATCAAGACAGTTCTAAAATAATTGTTTCCTTTTTTTAAAGATTTAATTTCTTTTAATTATTTGTCTTTGTCATCCGATTTTTAATCTATGATTTATTGAAAAAGGTATAAAAAAAACCTTGTCGCAAATCAATTTTTATTAATATAGAAAATATTATATTCATATACTACTAGGTTAAAAGACTTCTTCTTTAAGAAATATACTAAATATATATTTAATAGAAGGCTCTTTCATCTTCCTTACATTTCCCTAGTATATTAGTATATATCTTTGAAATTAGTTTATTTTGTTCAATTTAATATTATTATGGAAATTTTGGTTTATTATTTGTTTTTTTTTTTTTGAAACAAACCTTTGAATATTTTTTTTTAAACAAAATGTGATTTAATATATTTTTAATTGAAAGCAAGTATTATACGATTTAAGCTCATCTCAAATATCCAAGAGATTTACGAACATTGTGCAGACTTAAAAATATTATATAAAATATTTAGTACACATTTGAGACAACACAATTAGATTAAATTTGTGTAATAAAAATAAGTTTATTCACTGACAGTTTTCGGTTGTCTTTTGTCGGCAGTCGTAAATTGTCGTCGTAGGTCACCCAAAATCGGTACATTGAACCTTTAGTTTATTATTATGGTTGAATGTCGATTAACATAATATGGAAATGATCTTCATATGCACTTTACAAAAATTCCTTCTGACTTCTCGTTTGTTCTGTTTTGCTTTCATTTTCAGCTAAAAAAAATGTGCGCTAAAATGTAAATCAAAATACAAAAAAACCAAAAAAAAAAAACACAAAATAAAGCGTCGAGCGGAGCTTCTTCAACGGCAACAACACAAATCGAACGACAAATTAGAAACCAGCCCCAGACACACACACACGCACACACACATACACTCGCACACTTGTTTCTTTCGCCGCCGCCGCCGCAGTTGGCAATCGGCTTTGCCGCGGCGTAGGTTGAGTTTTCGCTACGATTATGTGTTGGCAAGAAGATGCAACACAACAACAGCAACAACAACAGCAGCAGCAGCAGCAACAACAACAACAACAACAACAGCAACCCAAGCGCTTAAGCTTTAGTTTCAATGTAAAAATCGCTGTCAATGTCAACACCAAAATGAACACAACGCACATAAATCAAGATCGCGCCAGCTCCCGTTCCCGATCTGGTTCCCGTTCCAGTTCCAGTTCCCGATCACGTTCCACGACGAAACTGATTTCCGTGGAGCGCTTCAGTGGAGTGCGTCAGCACTTGTCGCAGCTGGGAAGACAGCTGCTCCATGGCCAGGCCTCCTCCGGCATTTCGACCATATTGTTTGCCAATCTGTTGCTGTTGCTGCTGCTTTCGCTCTGCTGCGACGTCTGCTGCCGTTCGCAGCTCGAACAGCAGCCGTACAACTCAACGACGACGACAACAACAACGGAGGCGCCACCGCCAATTGTTGTTGCTGGCGGGGTGCCGCTGTCGCCGCTGCTGTTGGCGCCAACGTTGAACAGCGACGTCGTCGAGAAGGTCGCCGTCTGGACAAAGCACGTGGGCGCCGCGCCGCCCACTATCGCCGAGGGCATCGTCATTAGCAGCGTGGCCAGACCGCGTCCCATTATCGCAGCCGCAGAAACTGACCGCAAGCAACAACAACAACAACAACAGCAGCAACAACAGCAGCAACGAGAGCAGCAGAATAAGGATGCGGACATGGGCAGCGAGGAGCGCATCGTCCTGGAGCGCGTCACACGCGATTGTGTTCAGCGCTGCATTGTTGAGGTGAGTCAAACAATTTATTTGCCTTTTAAATTCAAATGTTCACATTTCTCTGATCCTTTGAACAGAAGTGTGTGAGCCAAGTTAAGGTTTAAATTTTGCCTGATTTTGCTGTCTATAAACCAAGTTTTTGTACTGAAAAAAGAGGATTGAAAGCTCGTTTAGCTTACTTCTTTAGTAGCGGATAATATTCGCTTTTTCTTATTCGGCTTCTTATGTCTAGCTTACTTATTCTATTCTTTTTAAAGCCAGAGGGCGCTTTCATATTATCGAAACTTAACAACAAATAACAATTAATATCTAATGATATAAATAAAATATAGAGACTGAGACATTCTTATTATATCTACATTATTTTTAATCTTCTTAATTTATCTTCCTGACAAAGTCAATGTTAACAGACATGAATATTTGTTTTTTAATTTGTCACAAAATTTGGCATATATGATATATGAAATGTGATATATATTTGTGATTAAGACTTTGATCGAAGACTTTATCCATAGCTCTGACAGTCAGGTCCTTTATATGCAAACTAGTTTAAATTTTAAACCTATCATTATAAAACTTATTATCATAAATAATCATATAGGTCTGATTGATCGTTTAAAAAATGAGTTTTGCTTAAGAACATTTTTTGTTTAATATGATATACAATATTTGGCATTAACAGAGTATTACTATGCTTCAAATATATCTCTTAAATTGTTTATGCAAAAGTTTATCATAATCGGACTTATTTAACATCCCAGCTCCCATTTTCTTATACAAAACCTTTCCTATTTTATAAGCTTTTTCAATCATTCGTTTTAAATGTGTCAAAAGATTTTGTTCTGTAAAGTTATTTTACCTTATTGGTTTCGATTCCATGTTTGCATATTTTAAATTTAACATATAGCTTCCATAGGAACCATAGCTAAAAATTGGGTTTCTTATGAAAAAAACTTTTCTATTATATTATTTAGTTTTTTGTCTTTGCAATAGACTCGTTTTAAAAATATCCAAAGATTTCGTTGTCAAAAATTCTTTTAGTTTATTGATTTCGATTCCATATTTGTATATTTTAAAAATCAGCTGTTTGCAGTAAGTGAAAAATTGTCATATAAGTTTGGGTTCATAGGTCGTTTGCCCAGTGTGTAATTTTATTAAATTGAACGGCCTAAATAAACTGAGTGTACTTCAAGGTGCAACTTATTGCTGAACATGTGTGAGCTGATTTAGCTTTTTGAATGTGTGTGTGTGTGTGGAAAACGTGCGAAAATGCAATCGGCAGACTCGAAGAAAAGCTAAAAAAAAACAGCAGTTCAGAGCTCGTAGAAGGCTAATTAAGCGATCTATATGCGATCTACGCGATCTGTGCGATCTACGCGATCTCCGTTTATTGTCGAGTGCTGTGATTATAGCTTACATTGGGCTCGCTTGTCATGTCAAAAGGGCACTTAAATCAACAGAATCTACAATTTAGCTTCAACACAATGCTATCATTTTCAACAATAACAACAACAATTGTATCTCTATTTGTAATTCTATCTGTAACTGGGATTCTAAATATTTGGGTTACCATCGCTTGATTGCAATTTGCATGTGTGCAATTTTTGTGTGGGCTGTTGTGGGCTTTTCTTTTTTCTTTTTTGTTTATTTTTGCTTTTATCAAGCGACCCGCATTGCCGCTAACTGCCGCTAGCTGGCGCCAGCTGGTACAAAAAAAAATTCTTGCTCGCTTGCGTTTATTAATTTGCTCGCGCCCAAAAACAAAACTAATGCTAAAACGAAAAAAAGAAACAATTTGAAAACATATATCATCACCTTTTTATATCTGTTATATTTACTATATATATGTACATATATAATAGATATTGTCGCGTTGCTTTTAATTAGTTTCTCGGCTAACTCGTCGCAGCTGGCATAATTAAAAATTTATTTAAGTGCTCTTTGCTTTTGTTTTCCAGCTGTTTTTTTTTTATATATACATATATGTTCATATTGAATTTGTAGTTTAGCGTATTTGCTTTTATCGCAAATCCCAACTGCAATGCTGCTGCACAATAGATGGCGCCATAGCACATATTTTTATATAGTTGTCCAGCTTTTCATTGTCCTCTTTTTATCTTTAGCTCCCATTTGTGGTTTTTCTGAACAATGTGCGGCCCTTTTGTCTGTCTATGGGGTGAACATGTCATCGATATACAATATCGTGTGTACGCATAAATTGTGCTAATGAAAAGTGAAAATAGTCTGTGAGGGTTACGATCTGATTATGTTTACTTTATTCTCTTGCTCAGGCTGTCTGTCCTTATTTGTATAGCTGTTTCTTTCCTTTCCGTCGTTTACAACCGTTAATCGATAAACATTTTATCGATATATGTTCACTCTAAAAATGTGTTTAAAAATACAACAAAGTATCTTTAAAAGCTTAGCCATTCTTGCTTTTGCCATTCTACCTTTTTCTTTTTTAATTTCTACCTCTCACTTATCGATAACAAGCTATCGATAAAGTCAGAAGTGTATAAAATGGCTGCGCGTTTAATTAAAGAGTTGAGCTGAACATAGCTCGTGCTAATTAAGAGCTGTTTATCTCGCACTTGATTCCATTTAACAATCTATGCTCGTAGTACCCATACACAGTGCCCAGTGCCCAGTTGGCCCGACCCAGACCCATTTACAGAACAAGAACTAAAATCAGCTCAATTCCGAGACATCTCCATGTCAGTTGACTTAATTAAAACTAATCAGGCAGCCCGTCGTTAGGCAGCGTAATTGCTGTAAATGCTGGGCGGACTCAGCGACTGAGATTGGGACACGGATTGGAGATTCAAGAGTTGTCCCTCTTAGGTTCTCTCTCTCTGTCTCTCTATCTTTCTCACTCTTTCTTTTTGAATATCCTGTGCGCTGTATTGAGAGTGGGTTGAACAAGGATGAATTGTTAAGTAACCTTATCGGCCACCTTTTTAATACCCTACCAACAAGCAAATGGAGGCACCTTTGACCCCTTAAACTATATATATATATATAAAAATATGTTTATTTGATCAGTCTGTGTGGAAGCAATGAGCTATTGAACTGCAACAGCTATAAACTGCATATATTTTACTCTTTTATTTAATATCGATAAATATCGATAGTCGAAACCTAGTTTTTCTTAAATATTTTAGACTATAGAGACTACTAGTTAATACTTAGCACACTCTAAAACCATATTTTGTCCATATTTAGTCAATTTTTTATTGAAATCGATAAATATCGGTCATAAAACTGCAAATATTTTACTAAATATGCATATAATCCTTACGTAGAATAGTGTTATTCTCTTTTTATTTATTTCCAGCCTTATTTCTTTAATATCGATAAATATCGAAAATCAAAACTTGGTTTTTCCAAAATATTTTAGACTATAGATTCTCCTATACTCCTATACTATAGGTTCCTCAATACTCAGCACACTCAAAAACAATATTTTGTCCATATATAGTCGCATTTTTATTCAAATCGATAAATATCGATAATAAAATTAGTTTTTTCTAACATAATTCGGACAGTATAAGCGCTAGAGTCATCAAACTTGGTGATATATATTTATCTTAAGCATAATAGTAACTTATTTTATTATTTCTATACATATATATTCACATAATTCAATTGTTAGCTCTGCCAGGGTATCTGCTAGTCAGTCAGTTTCGACTCTGGCATCGCTCGCCCTCTCTTTTATCCGGCTTGTGTCTAATATGCGAGTAAATTGTTGCTTATCGAAAAGCTGCTCTAATTGGCTGTCGAGCTGCAACAGTTTGCATGGGCGTCGCAAAAAAAAATAACCAAAAAGGGGGGCGCCCGCTTTCCAAGAAGCTGCAATGAAAGCGCATTTGGGATCGCAACGCAAATATTCAACGGGTGCTAACAGGGAATTAAGCTGTTAGTGATGATGATGATGATGATGATGATGAGGTTCTTTGCAAAAATGCTGAGCCAATTTATTTGGCTTTGCGAACTGCAGTAACAACAATAACAACAACAACAATAATAAAAGGCAGCAACAACAAATGGTGTCAATAACACACACACACACACAGAGAGTGGCGTCCCTCAAGTGCGTGTGTGTGTCAGTCAGTCAGTCAGTTAATGTAATAGAAATTGTACAACAAAAGACGCGCAATGACGACATGAAAAACCCCCAGCGCCAATTAGCAAGCAGCCCAAGCTCCTCTCCCCCCGCCCCCGCCTCCTTCTCCTCCTCCTGGCAGCTTTCATCTGGTTTGGCCAGGCGACTAAGCATCGCTTCAAGTCGCCACAAACACACACACACACACACACTGGCACACAGCGCCCAAGTTGTGTGTGTGAGTTTGTGAAAAAGCCAATCAAGCTAAATTAATAAAATATTACGTAGAATTCTAAATTAAATTGACGCGTGTGCGAAAAAAAAATGTATTTTTTTTTGAAAAGAATAAAATACCTAGTAAACCAAATTGAAAAATATATGTGTGTGTAGAGTGTGTGTGTGTGTGTGTGTAGAGTGTAGAGTGTGTGTGAATGCAGTGAAAGCGGCATGCGATAAGGCGTAACTTAAAGCGAATTTAAAACACACAGCCCCAATCGACTTCAACCCGATTCTGATTGGAATCCCGCTACTGTTAACTGTGACTCGAACCGGCCAATTAAGAAATTAGTTAGTTAGCCAAATCGTAATTAGCATTTGCCGCTCACTTTAAATACTGTAATTTAAGCAGTGCAATCGTGAAGCTCTATATATAAAATTTAAAATTGCTTTAATCAGAGACTTGAAATGCATTTAGTGAGTGGTAATTGTATAATATCAAGAGAACTAGGAAATCGCTTTTATATTACTTAATGAAGATTATAAAACCGATTCAGTTGGCTGAGTAAAAGTAAGCTTTGGACCCATCATGTCCTATATTCACTTTATTATCCTCTCACAAAAAGATTTTCTATTTATTTGTTTTAAACTTCATCCAACAAATAATTGTGTTTACCCCATATTGGAAAAATCTATTTAACGAACAGAAATCGGGCGAAAACTGTGCTTTTTTCTGGTCCAATACAAACTGGGAAATACCTGATTATCTCAGGAATTAATTTGTATTTATAATACTGAATTGACATTTTGTAATTGATGGGAAAAGTGAACAATGTTTAAATTATGGTTGCTTTGAATGGAAAAAATTGAAGAATGTTGGTTAAATGTAGTTTATCAGCTTTATAAAGTAAGTTTTTTAAGATGTTTGCAAATTATTTATAAAATAAGTCTATTGGATTTTAAAGCAAGTTTTCTTTAGCTTTTTAATTTGTTATTTTGGCAAAACTTGCAAATAACTGAAACTTTTATAAAACTCGTTTAAGCTGTAAACTTTTTTGGCAGTTGTTGTTTTGTTATTTGAAAAGTGATATATGAATAGATCTTTGATCTCTTATGTTAGTTGTGTATTATGTATTATGCATGTAGCACTAGGTTAATCAACTTAATTTGTGTTTACTGAATTTGTAATGCTCTCAAAGTTGTTCGCCTTCGATGAGCTTTGGTCATTAAAATGCAGATTCGATACGAATTTGCTCGACACCAAAAAAAATGAAAAAGAAAAAGACGATCACGTGCTGCCAAAAAGATATAAATATAGAAAACAGTAACAGAAACTCGTTTGGCTAATAGATCTATGAATACGTAATGCGCGAATATTCTCAGAAATTGGAAGAGAATAAATAAAAAATATCAACAACAACAACAACAACAACGCTTGTAAAGTCAATAAACAAGTCTCAAGTTTGACCTTTCCCTTCTCTCTTTCTCTCTCTGGGTATTGTTTTACGTGGTACAGTAAATGCCCGCTATGAGCACAGCAAATTAGCCTCAGATTTGATATTTTAGCTTAAGTAAGCTCTGATGAATGTAAAGTTTCAACTTAGCGAGTGCATACTGTACTTGTAAATGCATTTTGTCATTGATATTGAGTGAAAATTTTTCCCACGCTCTTTCCCTATCCCCGCCACAATCCCCTAATCGCCACTTTGCGGCATTTCCGTTGCGTCTTTTGTGCTAATTGATTTTAACTTGCAGCTTTTTTCTTCTTTTCCAGGAGGATCTGTTTCTGGACGAGTTTGGCATACAGTGCGAGAAGGCCGACAACAGCGACAAGTGCTACAAAACACGCGTAAGTTCCAGTTCGTGTTCGGTGTCAAGTATTTTTCGCACAGAACCCTCATCCAAGCCAAAGGCCGCAAAGTCGCGTAATTTGAAACCGCCTTTTCAATCTTTGCCAGACAACTTGACGGCTCAACCAAGCGACCATTGCCCCTGACTCAAAAATACAATAAAAAAATAAAAAACCAACAAATTCCCAGTAACCGAAACCCAAAAACATATTTACGGTACATCGCCGTCTAAAGAGGTTTGCTAAAAGAGAATTTTGCAAAAGGGAACGCACAAAGAAAAAGAGAAAGTCCTTTGTACTTCCACGACTAGAAAATACTCCTTGATACGAGTTAAAAGCGGAAAAAAAAATTCGATATTTATCGATTAAGTATTTACTCAGTTAGTTATCGATAAATAGTTCTCCATTTTATAAATATTTCGCTTTTGAAAGCTAGCCCATTTTGAATGTATCCTCAAAAAAGTAGACTAAATATCGATAATTATCGATTTTGAAATAAATAAAATCGAATCGAATTCTTGTTTTGTGTTTATTTTAAATACTTTTACTTTTAAACGTGTTAAATCTATGCTCAAAAAAGGAAATTAACTATGCTTAAAAAAGCTCAACTTTTTTAAACCTAGTTAATATTAGATAATAGTACAAAACCGTAGGATTTAAATCGATAGACATCGCTGTTTTTGAGATGTGGTACTGGTGAGCAAAGCTTTACATCATAACTCTTATCTCGGTTAAAGATTTCTGTTCCTTGTCTGTTACAAAACCAATCTAGGCCAGTTTACGCATTATTAAAGGGTATTTTGCGTACAACCGAGTCGTAGACAAAGCGTCTGGTAAAGTCAGGTAAATTCCATCTGGTGAGAGGGAAAAAGCACAACAAATAATCAACACACTTGATATTGAAGCCCACGTGGGCATATACCATGTATTTGAGAACATCCACAAGCGGGTAGTTGCAGGAGCAGGACGGAGGGCACAGGGATTGTATTACCGGGCAGCCTTCACCCATGTCCTTTTTTTTCACTCTAGTTGCACACGAACTCAAAGTGCGTCAACCTCGCCCAATCGTATTCCCGATCCAGACAGCACAGGAAACCGTCGAACAACAGTTGCCAGGAGCATTGTGGATGCCCCAAAGCTTTGACCTTGCGGCAACCAAGATTCCGGTTCCGAGTCTCACACGAAGCCATAACAAAAGCAAAGTCTTAACATAGGCGCGAACTTTAGACTGGGATTGCATTTGGGGTATTCCAACTACTCACCCAATATTTAACGTGCAATTTGTTATAGAATAGAATTGAATATTTTTTATAAACATAAACTAACAGTTTACTATGTATGTTAAAAACTGACATTGATAGCGCTCTGTTCAGAGAGAGTTGATCAGCTTGAAAGCGTTGTTTGATTTTAAAATTATTCACTTGATATTGATGAGATTATACCTTTTATCATGATCATGTGGTTGACTGACAATTTGGAGAAAATATCTGATATAATTTTTATCATAGACAACAAAAATAAATAAGCTATTAAAAAACCTCTGTAATTAAAAAGTTTCTATGTGTACCTATTAATATGATCATGTGTATATATGTTTCAATTTGCTTCCCATTAAAGTAACATTCTACCATAAATATCCCACCCTTAAAAATTTACTTATTGTCCTTCAGACAAATAATCAAATAAATAATAAATAAATAAAATAATAAATAATCAAATAAATAATAAAAAAAGGTTTCACTTTTCAAAACTATTTTTGAAAATCTTCCAGCTTTCTAAACTGAACACGTTAAACCTGAAATGTAAACTGCAGAAATATAGAAAAATTTAAATATATCTTCTGCTTGTTTAAATATATATCTTATGTTAATCCTCTCTTCTTTACAGTGCACCAAGGGCTGCGCTCAATGGTATCGAGCGCTCAAGGAGATCGAGCCTTGTCAGGAGGCATGCGTAAGTTTCTTTAGCTCCTCCCATAATGCTTCCTAATAAAACACTCTAATCCTTTACAGGCGTCCACGCAATTTTATCCGTTCGATATGCCCTGCATTGGAGCCTGCGAGATGGCCCAACGTGACTATTGGCATCTGCAGAGACTGGCGATGGCTCAGCTGGTGGAGACGACGCAGCCGCAGCTGCTGGCGCTGCCCGCCGACTCCAGCACGCTGACCATTAAGTGGTCGATGCAGTTTCCCGAGAACTATTTGGCCAGTCGACCCTTCAATATACAATACCAACAGCTGGAGGAGGACTTCGAGCAGGAGATCGCGGAGCAGGAGTCCGCCTGGCTGAATCTGGCGGACTACGATTGCGATGAGTACTATGTGTGCGAGATACTCGAGGCGCTCATACCCTACACTCGCTATAAGGTGGGTTAGTTGGAATGAGTGAAAATGAAAAAATTAACTATTTATTTGTCTTTCAGTTTCGCTTTGAGCTGCCCTTTGGCGAGAGCAGTGAGGATGTGCTCTACTCGCCGGCCACGCCCATTTACCAAACGCCCATGGAGGGCGCACCGATCTCGGCGCCACTAATCGAAGCACTGCTCGCGCTGGACGAGCGCCATGTGGCCGTCCATTGGCGTCCCGGCCGCTACAGCAACGCACCCGTCGAGGGATATCGCGTCCTGCTCAGCGGCTCGGACAACAGCAGTCGCGAACAGGTGAGCCTATCACTCCAATATAAATAATCTAATCTAATCTATTACATCCGCTTCCTTTCCTGCCAGCTTCTGCCCGCCCAGCGTGGCAGCTGCGTTTTTGCCCAGCTGCAGCCGTTGACCAACTATTCCCTTTCGCTGACCACGATCAACAAACAGGGCGAGGGTCCGCCTGCCGTGGCCAGTGTCCTGACCAAGGCCCCGCAGCCGCCGGAGCAGCTGCAGAGCATACTCTTGGCGGGCACACGCCGCATCCATCTGCAGTCTCTGGAGCCACAGGGCGAGACGCGTCTCCTCTTCAGCGCCGCAGATCCCAACTCTATCAGCGACTTCGCCTGGTCACAGCGCGAGCAGCGGCTTTGGGTGCTCGACTCGGCGGGACAGCTGCACAGGTGAGCGGGCAAATCATAATACCCGGCGTTGCGCGCCTCAGGGCAATCAGTTAACCACCCAAGCATTCTGCTCTTACATGTTCTTTATCTTAAAATTAATTAATTAATAAGCATAAGAGTTTTATGGTACTTTTTTTTTCATTGTCATTTTGTCAGAAATTTTTTTTTGTAAAATAGATAGTTTTTTAAAATTATACCCAGTACTTGAAGTAGTTTAAACTTGACCCTTGCTTTGTATATAGATTTTGATGCTGTTTTTAAGTGCTGTTAATTTGTTTAAATTTAAACAATAATGTGTCGCTGAGTAAAGTGGAAATTAAATTAAATGTATGTAAGGACCTAACTCCTTGGGAACTGTTATTTGTTTATTTAAGGACATGTAATTGAAGACAGGCAAAGAGAAAAAATGTGTTTAGGTATACAAATTAACGGAACTGTTGAGTTCTCATTTATTATATATCCTTGTTGACCTACGGCGTCTCCTTTGGCTAGCATAAATGAGAAAGAAAATTCAAAAATGTAAAGTTTTTACTAAAGTTGCTGTAGAAAAAAAAAGAAGAAAAATAAAAATAATAAAAGTTGCTAGAAATATCAACTTTATTGCTGCTTGTAGGAAGCAATTCCAAAAAGATATAAAAAAAGCATAACTGCTGAAGATAATTAAAAAATATATAGAAAAATTAAAATAGTTTTGGGCTAAGAGCATTTCGAATTTTTTTTAAAAGTTGCCAAACTTTTTTAATTGCAAGTTTATTGTTGCTTGAAGGCAGCAATTGCAAAAAGGTATAAAAAACATAAATGCTGAAAAGAAAAAAATTAGAAAAATTAAAAATTTATAGAAAATTTAAAAAATTATAGAAGAATAAAAAATTGCTACAATTGTGGCTAACATTTAAAAAAAAAGCTGTTATTATTTTAAAAGTTGCCAGAAAACAATTGATAAAGAAAAATAAAAAATTTATAGAAAAAAATTTTAAATTTAGAAAATTAAAAAATTATAGGAAAATTAAAAATGGCTAGATTTGTGGCTAATAACATTTTAAATAAATTGCAAACAATAATAATAATAAAAGTTGCCAGAAAAAGCAACTTTATTGCTGCAAAAAAACAATAAAAAAAATTCATAAATGCTAAAGGAAAAACCAAAACTGATACAAAAATTAAATTATATCAAAATTAAAAATTGCTAGATTTTTGGCTAGTAAAAAGAACTGCAAAATTTTTTTAAAAGTTGCCAGAAAACAATTGCAAAAAAGTATAAAAAAACACAAATGCTGAAAAAAAATATATTTAGAAAAATTTAAAAATTATAGCAAAATAAAAAATTGCTAGATTTGTGGCTAATAATATTTGAAAAAAAAAAATAAGAAATAGGAACTTTTTTGCTGCTTGTAGGCAGGCTCAACTCCTTTCCATATATAGTATAAGTATGTCGTTTCCTTAACGCGTTCATGTCTTTCTCTTTCTCTCTGCACAGTCAGCTGCTGGAGGAGCCCGCACAGCGTCTGGAACTGCAACTGAACTCGACTGGAGTACAGTGGACACCACGCAAGCTGAGCCTGGACTGGCTGCGTCGACGTCTGCTGATAGCCGCGCAGTCTGAGAACGGATTTGGTTTGTTCAGTTGCGATGTGGAGGGCGGCGCTGCGCAGGTGCTGAACGTGCAGCTGGGCGAGATGGTGGAGCAGCTGGAGCTGGACGCGCTGAACGGTTGGCTCTTCTGGCGCGATGCGGACGCACTCTGGCGCCTCGATTTGGACAGCAGCCAGCGGGAAAAGCAGCGCCTAACTTCGGCCACTGCTCGCTTTGAGCTGCAGCCGCGACGCTGGCTAATCCAACTGCTGCTGCCCGCCGAGCAGCAGCTGCTCGAGCTGAGCTACGACGGCGCCTATCGACAGTTGGTTACTTTAAGCAATGCCAGCGCCTGGTTGAGTCTCTCCATTGCCGACGATCTGCAGCAATTGGCGCTGGCGAATGAAACACAGCTGCAGCTGCAGGAACAGCAACAGGCTGCTCCGCTGGCTACCTGGCCATTGCCCGACGACTGCTGTTGGAGTTTACAGCTATTGGAGCGAAGTCGCCAGCCGCGCGCTTTGGCGCCGTCGGCGCCGCGTCAACTGCGCGCTTTGCTGGGCGCGCAGGCGGCTCAGATTACTTGGCTGCCGCCAGCGCCGAATCCGTATCAGACGGCGACGGCCGCCGGGCGTAACTGGAGCTACGAGCTGGAGGTGCTGGACGTGGCCAGCCACAGCGCGTTCAGCATACGCGACATACGCGGCGCCCGCTTCGGCCTGGAGCGGCTGCAGCCCGACAATCTTTACAGTTTGCGCGTGCGTGCCGTGGACGCAACGGGACGCGCAGGCGACTGGACGCCGACGCTGGACACGCGCACCTGGCCACGGGGCGAGCATCGCCTGCGCTGGGCCAGCCGCGACGGTCGCCTGCACACCAGCGACGAGCTGGGCGGCCAGCTGCAAACGCTAAAAGCGCAACTAGCACCATCGCCCGGTCCGCTGACCGCGCCCAGCGCCAGCTTCAGCTTCAGCTACTATGTCAGCGGCGCGGGCACGCTGCACTGCGTCGATCTGCGGCAGCCGCAGCGCAATTGCGCCGCTGTCGCGGTGCGCGTCGGCGACGTTGCCTACGACTGGCGCGGCGGGCAGCTCTACTGGACGGATCTGGCGCGCGATTGTGTTCAGCGCCTGGATCCGCTGATCAACGCACGCGAGCTGCTGCCCATATTCGGCGCACGCCAGCTGGCCCTCGATCCGGAGCAGGGTCATCTGTATTACGCCAGCGCGTCGCATCTGGCTCGCCGTTCGCTGGACGCCCAGCAGCAGGCGGAGCTGGAGTACTATCATGTCAACGGCTTGGCCGGTCGCATTGGCGGCTTCTGCCTGGACCTGAACCAACGTTATATCTACTGGCTGGTGGCTGGCAATGCGGCGCTGCATGTTTATCGTGCTGCTTTGGCGGCGGCGACGCCGCTGCAGCTGCTGGCCACGCTGCCCGCCGCGGATGCACTGCCTCAAACGCTGCAGCATCTGGCGCCATTGAATGCGCTGCTCTGGCTGGCAGCCGATGGCGGCGATGCGCATTTGCTGCGACTGCAGCACGGCGAACTCAACGCGAATACGCTGCGGCTGCGTCCGCAGGGTCTGCGCGGTCCGCTGAGCGCGGTCCAGCTGCTGCCGGCGCCAGGACAACAGCACGCTCCGGATGCGGGCGTGCGACCCGCCGCCGTTGTGCCCGAGAGCGTGCACATCGAGGATGGCGGCCACTGGGACGACTTTCGTTTGCGCTGGCAGCCAGCGACGAGCGGCGGCAATCACAGCATCAACTATAATCTGCTGCTGGAGCATGGCGGCGAGCGTCTGCTCGCCCTTCAGCTGGCCACGCCCTTTGCCCGGATCACGCAGCTGGGTCAGGCGCCGCTCGGGCTGCGGGTTAGTTTGACGCCACGCACCGCTTGGCGCGTTGGACCCACCACCCGTCTACAGCTGGCCACGCCCGTTGCGGCGCCCACGCAGCCGCGTCGCCTGCGCGTCTTTGTCGAACAGCGCGCATCGCCGCTGCAGCTGGCGCCCAACGTGAGCGCTCTGCTGCGCTGGGATGTGCCCGAGCAGCAGGCGGGCAGCCAGCCGCTTCAATATCGCATCAGCTGCTGGCGCGGCGCCGAGGAGCAGCCGCATCTGGAACTTCTACTCAATCAGAGCACGCTCGAGGCGCGCGTCGACCATCTGCAGCCACACGAATCCTATCGCTTTCAGGTGCAGGCCCATGTGGCATCAACGGGCGTCGCCGCCGGCGCCACCAGTCATGCCCTGCACGTGGCGCCCGAGGTGCAGTCGGTGCCGCGTCTGCTCTACGCGAATGCGGAGCACATCGGCGAACTCGATCTGGACACGGGCCTGCGCCGACAGCTGGTGCATACGGCCAGCCCGGTGGAGCATCTGGCCGTGGTGCGTGCCGAGCAGCGTCTGCTGTGGGTCAACGAGCACGTCGAACTCTTGAGTCATGTTGCAGGCTCGCCGCCCGCCAAGCTGGCGCGCATGCGTGCCGAGGTTCTATCCCTGACCGTCGACTGGGTGCAGCGCATTGTTTATTGGGCGGAGCTGGATGCAGGCGCTCAGCCAGCGGCGGCTTGCCTTTACCGCCTGGATTTGTGCCGCTTCGAGGGCCGCATCCTGCAGGGTGAGCTGCTGTGGCGCACGCCGCCGGGCGAGCTGCTGCGAGATCTGGTCGCACTGCCGCACGCCGGCCAGCTGCTCTGGCTGCAGCACGAACGGGACGCACGCAATGCGACGCTGCGCGGACGCAATCTGAGCGATGGCAGTGACATCAGTTTTGCGGGCATTGGCGCTTTGGCGGGCATGCCGCTGTGGCGTCTGTTCGAGGGCAGCCAGGAGCCGCTGGCGGAGACGCTCAATCTGGTGGATCATATGGGCAGGCTGTGCGTCTACCATGTCGCCCGGCAGCTGTGCACGCCCACCGCTTTGCGCGCCCAGCTGAATCTGCTGAACGACAATATTGCTCAGCTCGCCCAGGATCCTGGCTATTTGTATACCCTGCGCAATGGCAGCGTGCGGGCATATGGACGCCGACGCCAGCAGCTTGAATATCTGCTCGATCTGCAGCCAGACGAAGTGCGTCTGCTGCGCGCCTACAACTATCAGGCCTATCCCGACAGGCGTTGTCTGCTCTTGCCCGCCCAGTTGGAGCCCCAGGATGTTTACGCCGCATCGTGTTCCACTCATCATTGCAATCTGACGCTGGCTGCGCTCAGCGCTGGAACCAACTGCAGTCTGGCCGTGCCGGGACTCAGCTATCAGCTGAACCTAACGAATGCCCAAGCAGAAGCAGAAACAGACGCAGATCAGCTGCGTCAGCTGCCCCTTGTTGTCTCAGGGCAGACTTTAAGGATCGATCAGCTGTTGCCCTATCACGTTTATAACCTAAGCGGCCAGCTGAGCGGTTATTATCAGCGCCAGCTGCGTTTGGAGCCTCTGCAGCTGCCAACGCTGGAGCTGCGCACGGCGGCGGCTTCGCCCAGCGCACCGCGCAACTTTAGCGCTCGTCCGCTGAGTCCCAGCGAATTGGAGGTCAGCTGGTTGCCGCCTCTGCAGCTGCGCAGCGAGCGCGTTTATTATACGCTCCACTGGCAGCTGCTGGCGGAGGAATCGTTCGCTTCGGCGGAATCTCTCTCTTCGGCAGAGCAGCCCGCGCAGCAGCAGCGCGTGGAGCAGGCGGGCGTCCAGCGTCTGCTGAGTCTGCAGCCGGGACGCCTCTACGAGTTGTGGCTGCACGCCCATGCCGACGAGACGCTCTTCAACAGCAGCGAACGGATTCGCGTGCGCTGCTTTTCGGCGCTGCCGCCGCTGCAGCTGCTCGCACTGGACGCCTATGCTTTGCAGCTGAGCTGGGCGGGCACACCGGATGCGCTCGACTCGCTCAGTCTCGAGTGTCAGTCGCTGCGCGAGCGGCTGCTGTGGCAGGTCCTGGACAATTATACGCTGATGCAGCTGGCGCCGCTGCAGCCAAAGACGCGCTACGAGTGCCGCCTGATCGTCGGCTATGCGGGCTCGCCGGGCGAGTCCGTTTACCGCAGCGCCGTCCAGGACTACGAGACGCTGGGCGATGCGCCGGGCGCGCCGGGTCGGCCGCAGCTGGAGCATATTGCTGGCGAGATTTTTCGGGTCAGCTGGGCGCCGGCGCCGGAGAATGGGGCGCCCGTGCTGCTCTACAATTTGGAGGCGCTGCAGGCGCGTCGCGCTGGCCGGCGGCGTCGACGAAGGCGCGACACGACGCTCGCCCAGCTGCCCTGGGCCGAGGAGCCGCTCGTCATCGAGGATCAGTGGCTGGACTATTGCAACACCACCGAACTCAGTTGCATTGTACGAGAGCTGCACAGCCGGCGGCTTCTCTTGTTTCGCGTACGCGCTCGCAACCGCCCGCACGGCTGGGGACCGTACAGCGAGGACAGCGATCGCATCGCCGAACCGTTCGTGTCGCCCGAGAAGCGCGGCTCGCTGGTGCTGGCCATTATCGCGCCAGCCGCCATCGTTTCCAGCTGCGTGCTCGCTCTGGTGCTCGTTCGCAAGGGTAAGCTATCAATCAATCAGTAAACAAGCTGGTCAGTAAAATACTTGGTCAGCTATTTAATTTATTTGGTAGGTTAGTCAGCAGAGAAACTACATATCAATCAGTCAATCAATCTTTATTGCACCGCTGTCAATCATCAATCAATCAATGACTCAATCAGTTATTCAACTGGTCAGTAAAGTCAGTTATCTAATCCATTTGGTGGTCAATCACTCGACGATTTATTTAACCTGAATAGTGCAAGCTGTCAATCATCAATCAATCAGTGACTCAATCAATTATTCAGCTAGCCAGTGAAGAAATTAACCAATTATCTAACCCCCTTGGTATTTCAACCAACAGAAAAATTTAACATCAATCAGTCAATCAACTGGTATTTACTGCAGGCTATCAATCATCAATCAATCAGTGTCTCAATCAGATAGTCATTGAAGTACTTAGTCAGGTGTCTAATTTATTTAGTAGATCAACCAGCAGGAAAATTACATATCAATCAGTCAATCAATAGGTATTTATACAATCTCCAAGTGCAGCCTGTCAATCATCAATCATTCATTAACTAAATCACTCATGCAGGTAGTCACTGAAATTACTCAATTCATTTAAGTCAACTACTTACTCAATAGAACGAGTGCAGGCTATCAATCACTTATTAAGTCAACAAGGCAGTCAATCAATCAGTCAGCTAGATAAGCAGAACATTCAAAAACCAGTCGGCTCATAAATCAATCAGTTAACTTAAGTTATTATTGTTATATTATTCTCTATATAAATTAGTCCAATTAGTTATTTAATCAATCAGTCAATCAGTCAATGAGCAAGTTAAACTGTGGAACTGATCATCAGCGAATGAAGCAACCAATCAAACAATGTTCTATTCAATCAAATAGTGCAGCAATCTGTCAGTTATCTTACCAGTTATTCACTTTATTGATCGTCAATCAATTGATCAATCAGTCAGTCACGCTAGGCATTAATATTGTTATCTAATGAATTTCTCTTTGTTTTTTTCATGCAGTTCAAAAACGTCGCCATCGCGCCAAAAAGCTGCTGCAGCAAAGCCGTCCCAGCATTTGGAGCAATCTGTCGACGCTGCAGACGCAGCAGCAGCTGATGGCCGCTCGGAATCGCGCGTTTTCCACGACGCTGAGCGACGCGGATATCGCGCTGCTGCCGCAGATCAGCTGGAGTCGCCTGAGTCTGTTGCGCTTCCTGGGCAGCGGCGCCTTCGGCGAGGTCTACGAGGGTCAGCTGCAAGCCGACGGCGAAGACGACGCGCCGCCACAGCGCGTGGCCATCAAGGTGAGCAGTCGTAACTCAATCTTAATTATTCGCAACTAATCCCACTTGAATAATTTTGGCAGAGCTTGCGGAAGGGCGCCAGCGAATTCGCGGAGCTGCTGCAGGAGGCGCAGCTGATGAGCAACTTCAAGCACGAGAACATCGTTTGTCTCATCGGCATTTGCTTCGACAGCGACTCAATCTCGCTGATCATGGAGCACATGGAGGCGGGCGATCTGTTGAGCTACCTGCGCGCAGCACGGCCCAGCTCAAAGGTGACTACAAAAACCAAGCAGACAGCAAAGTTGATATAAATAATCTCTCTCTCTCTCTGTTTGTTTAAAAGGAGTCGCAGTCGAAGCTGCAGCTGGCGGAGCTGCTGAGCATGTGCCTGGACGTGGCGAATGGCTGCAGCTATCTGGAGGACATGCACTTTGTGCATCGCGATCTCGCCTGCCGCAACTGCTTGGTGTCGGAGGGAGCCGCGATGGGCGGCCGGCGCATAGTGAAGATCGGCGACTTTGGACTGGCGCGGGACATCTACAAGAGCGACTATTATCGCAAGGAGGGCGAGGGCCTGCTGCCCGTGCGCTGGATGGCCCTGGAGAGTCTGGTCGATGGCCTCTTCAGCACCCAGTCGGACGTGTGGGCATTCGGCGTGCTCTGCTGGGAGATTCTGACGCTCGGCCAGCAGCCGTATGCGGTCCGCAACAACTTCGAAGTGCTCGCCCACGTCAAGGAGGGCGGCCGCCTGGATCAGCCCGAAGGTTGCCCCGAAAAAATGTTAGCTTTTCCCACTCCCCCCTCTAAATGTTAATCCCTTTGAATAATTTGCATTTGTTTTGCCTTCTCTCCAGCTATGCACTCCTGCTGCAGTGCTGGCGCTCGGAGCCGTGGGAGCGTCCCACTTTCCGTCGCTGCTACAACATGCTGCAGGCCATCAGCACAGATCTGCGGCGCGCCGAAATGCCCAAGCCCGATGCAATGGCGACTGTCGCCATCTGTGGCGGCCCCAAGCACGAGGCCAAAGTGCGCTTCGAGCGCCTCTCACTGCACACCGACACCAAAGACACCCTAACCGCAACCGCTGACACCACAGCCACAACCACCGTCGCAGCCATCACGCCCGACAAGGGGCAGCTCTATGCAAATGAGGGCGTGTCGCGCCTATGAGAATTGAAGCCGGTTGCAACTGCCGCAGAGTTGATTTAAGAACTTTGGCTTTTTTTTTACTATTTTGACCTCAACAAGTCTCAAATGTGAATCGAATGATTTTCCTCTCTCACTCTCTTTTTTTTTTATATATATTACTTGTATACCAAACTAGTAGAGTATGCGTTATTCGATATAGTCTAAAGCCGCCGAATAAATACGAACAATAAATAAGTATAATCAGTTTTGTAAAAAACAATTGATGTATTTAATATAGTTAATAATAGTACATGAATGAAATCTTCATATTAATTTTGATTTGCCTTTGATCAATCAGTCAAAAAAAAATGGTCTTATGTATATTCTTTTATTTATCAATTTGCCAGGAAAATCAGAAAAGAGAGTATTGAATATATATTTAATTATTGATTATTCTGCTTGTGATTGACCACAGTGATTAAACGTTGAGCTGTCAATCAATTAATCACTTATCCAGTTTATTCATCAATCAGTCAGCACAAATAATTGTTTTTGTAAAGAAAATATTGCTTCAACATTAATTTATTCATTTTATACTATTTGGTAACTTTAAACAGAATGAAAGACAAACAAGCTCAGTTTTTTTTATTGCCACGCCCCCTGCACACTGGCCTGCCCACTTTTGATTAGATGGCGAACAAAGCAAATAGAAAATCAGCTTTGCGAGCAATTAGAAATTTGTGTCTTAGCCATTTTGGGCTTGGGCTTAAATACATTTTTTTTGGACTGGACACGCGCCGCGGCTTAAAAGCGCCATCGATTGGGCTTTATTTTAATTTCATTACGATTTTCTTCCGTTCAACGACGGACAAAGTTTTATTTTGCTCTTGGGAAAAGTTTTGCGTGTGGACGAATTTTGTTCAATTTTTTTTTCTTCGATACGTTCTTAAAGAGTCCTGGCAATCAAATTAAATGTGACTTGTGCGGCAAAGCCTTTTCTTTTTTTTCTTTTGGCTGCACTCACGCAACTAAGGAGCACAGACACACACACTCGCACACTCGAACACACACACACTCGCACACACACTCTTTGCTATGTTTTCTCATCTTCAGTTTAATTCTGTTTCTTGATTTGCGTGAATTTTTGCATATGCCTCGCATCGAATTTCACAAAGCAACGTTCAAGTTGCCTGGCTACGGGCCAAAGGAGAGCTGCCAGCGGGGGCGGAAGGAGGGGCGTGGCTGTTTGTGCCGCCTAAATAACAAATTGTAAATAGCAGAGCATAAATCGATTACCGTCGCGCCTTTCCTGTCTTCCATTTCCCCTCCCCCGACCGGAGCATAAATAAACCATTTTTAATATGCGCGTAAGCAGTTTTCGTTGCGTACCCTAACTGAGTTCGAGTATGGGGTATATTGGTTGGGTTGCTTTTTTACCTGAAACATATATATATGAGACTTGGAACAAAGACACAGAAATAAGTCTTTACTTAGATTAAATTGGAAAGTCTCAAAAGTCCAATTGGATATTAACTAAAAGAAGCAAATTTGTCAAACACATAGATATAAAATGGATGTGATACAAAAATAGAATAAATGAAATAAAATAAAAAAAATGTATAAAGCAAATTGTTAAGAGAATTATATTGGAAAATTAAGAAAGTCCAATTAGAACGCAATATTTTGTTAGTTAACTAGGGTATAAACTTAGTAACGCATACATCAGTACAACCTTAGACTAAAGTAAACAAAGACTTAGAACAAGTTTTTAGCAGGAATTAATTGGAAAATGTCAAAATGTCCAATTGGAACTTCAGTTAAATAAATAAATATTTAAAGCTTAGTCAGGGTATATTTATAGTCAGTCATGCCTTATGTAAAGTAACGCGTTTTACTTATTTTCTTTATTTCCTTCTTGCGCCCCCAAAAAATGAGTGCGTAGCTGGGCGCAAGGATGTGCCTGAAGGAAGGACACAAAGGGGAGTGGGAAGAGGACTTCCCATTGATTTCGCTTGTTGGTTTTTCTGGCTGGGGTTAGACTATAATATGCCGCATGGATAGCACCGCTCCACCCACTCCATCCGCTTCACCCGCTCTACCATCTTTATGTTGAGCCTTTGAGCGCACGGCAAGGATTTAATTTTATTACCTTGGCGCGTCTCCTGTTGACTTATTATGCTGATATGATTAAGTGGTTCAGCGGTGGCGCAGCGCTGAGCTACTTGAAGTTTGGCTTAAGCTGCTGCGGGGGTTGGGTTCAAGTTGGGGTTGGGGTAAAATTGGGGGCGTTGTCTAAATGTTTGGCTTTCCATTTTGATGGATGGGCTAAGAACGCGTTGAAGCGCAGCGTGATATTAAACACGGTAATCGTTAATCGTTATCGTTATCGTTATCGATAGGCGTTTTGTTATCGTTATCGTTATCGTTATCGGCCAGCTGGTTTTTGTCTGTCCTGTCGCATTATTAATTTTCGTTTTGATTTTCATTCAATTTACGTTTGTGGCACAATATCTAATGGCCACGCCCCCTCTGGGGGTCCGCCCATAAACACAACGGCACCTTTTGGGCGAATAGAAGAATGAAGGAGAAGACGAAGAAGAAGCACTTAAAATTTGCCCTCAACTCTGGCACAATTGATTGAAATTAGATGAGCTTTTTCAAAATACACGACTTTAGCTCGAACGCCAGCCACGCCCACCGTTCACCGCCCCCTTAGCTCCGTTCCCCTCTGGCCACACACTCGCAGCTGCACTGAGAGAAAAAATGGAGAATTTTCTTTAGTTTTATTGAGGGAATTTTACTATTTTTTTTGGGGTGGAAAATTTGGTATGAAAATTAATTT
Organism: Drosophila lacertosa; assembly: GCA_004143845.1. Taxonomy (NCBI): domain Eukaryota; kingdom Metazoa; phylum Arthropoda; class Insecta; order Diptera; family Drosophilidae; genus Drosophila; species Drosophila lacertosa. The sequence continues at coordinate 128,163 of SCDZ01000108.1, forward strand.
TTAATAATGTCTAAAGCGGGGAAAAGGGAAACTTTTGAATACCATTAAATATATATATACTTGATTAGGATGAGGTTTTTTCTGAGTTTAAAGTAGCTTTAATCGAGAGTTTCCATTCGAGTACAGGGTATCTCTTAGTCGTGCACAGTTTTTACTCGCATCACTTTCTAACATATCTGCAATTTAAAGTTAACTTCAGCTCTGTTTTTTCTCCAAGTGCACGTTTCGTATGTGCGTGTCCTTGTTGTGTGGGTGTCCTTGTTGTGCGTGTGCGTTTTTCCATTAAGCTACAGCTTGGCTTTGGCTCACACACACACTTGCCGGCAGTTGCATGTGGCAAAGTTGCCGCTGTTATCCTGGCACTAGGACGACGCTAATATCCCTCAAGTTGCCGTTGACTCTGTGCCAAATTGGTTATTAAAAGAGTGAACTATAGTTGAGCCAGCAGCTAGCAGCCAGCAGCTCGACATAAATAAATTGAGTGGTGGTTGGAAGGTCCTTTAATGTGGCCCCAGGATTGCCGACAGGTACAACTTACAGGACAACAACAACAAAAAACAACAGCAACTTTAAGTGCGCCCTATCAAAATTTTCTTGCAGCTACGTGCAAAACTTTCTAAATAAACCCTCGCCAGCCTCGTCCTGCAGCCAGTGTGCCCACATATGTGTGCATTTGCATCCTTAGCATCCTTGCGACTCGTTCAAAACTTTTCTAAATACTCTGGCAACCTGACAAAGGCCAAAATACATAATTTATATACATACATATACATATATATAAAAAAAAAAATGCCAGACAACTTTTTTGAATGTGTTTCGTTCTGGCTACAAGTTGTGCTTGTATACCCTGTAAAAGAAAACAATGGGTCTGGTTCGAATCTAGGGTCGTTAAATTAAAGGGAATTAAATTTTATATAATATTTTAAAATGTTTCTAATGCGAATTTTATATATTTATATCTATTTTTTATATAGACTAGTTTTCTTTTGTATACCCTGTAAAAACAGCAAAGTCTTGGTTCAAATCTAGGTTCGTTAAATTAAAGAGAAACAAATTTTATATTTATATTAATATTTAAAAATGTTCCTAATGCGAATTTTATATATTTATGTATATCTATTTTTTATATAGACTTGTTTAATTTTTTCAATTGTAATTCAACCTGGCTCTTAGTTTCCATTGTATACCCTGTAAAAACAGCAAGGTCTTGGTTCAAACCTATGTTTTCCTCAGCTAAAGAGAAGTAAAATATCTATTTATAAAGTTCTGCTTGGACAAAGTAACGAAGTAAATATAGATATATTATATGTATAAAATATAAAATAATAATATTATTGAATAGCTTGAAGAGACATCTATAAAGATAAATGCAATCCTATAGAGAATCAACAAGTTGAGCTGTTCTTTTAATAATAGCAAAGAGGAATTTTTTTAAAGGGAGAGAGAGAGAGAGAGAGAGGGGGAGAGAGAGGAAGGGCTGAGTGGGATGATAAAAAAGGATATGGAGTTATCCTGTGTCCAACTATGTGTTGGGGAGATTGAACAAAAGCAAAAAAGCTGCGTTGCCAAGCGATAAGCTGTCGAACTAATTGGGCTAATTTGCAGAGAGTTGCTGGAATTGCAATGGAGGACGAGGAGGAGCAAAGGATGGGCCAAAGGATGTGTAACTGTCAGCTGGGGAATTGGCCAAAAATAGCGCGTCGCAATTTGCGCGCCTTAAGCTTTTTTCCTCTTTTTTGGTAAGGGGCGAACACTTTGACAGAGACTTGCCTTCCCCTTTACTTGCCACGCCCCCTTTCCCTGGGCTTGCTTCATTATTTCGCACTAATTAAGATTCTGCGACAAAAGGTGTGCTTTATTTATATATATAATTTTTTTTTTTTTACATTTATTTATGTTTGAATACACTGTTCGTAAAAAGCAGCAGAGTTTATTGGCTGGAAACTTAAGGGGATTGAATAGAAGGAGGAGCAAATAGTCAGGAATCTATCACTCCTTCTATGATAGTTTAATAATCAGACAGTAGTAGAGTCCAAACTAATTTAAAAGTTGCTTTGAACAGAGTATGAAGCAGTCAGCCACACTCGGTCTGTTGCAGCTGCTGCAGCTGTCGGCCCCCAATGAGCTACCGACCACCCGCCCGTCCACTCTGCGCCACTCCGGGAGCCACGTTAATTGCTGTTTATGAGCGGGCTTGGCATCAGTAATTAAACAGTTTCTTGTAGAGCAACTGCTGCCAGCAAAGGGAGAAGATACTATATAATAAATATATATATACAGGTACTTAAAATATGTCGCTAAATGTGGCACATTTCAATTTTCGCTTTTACTCAATGCATTTTCATGAAGATCTTTAAATATGATGAGCGTAAAAGTTGTTAATCTGTTTTTGCCTGGTCAGTGCATACCTCATCAATCACTCAATCAGTCAATCAGTTTTATGTTTGTTTTGGTTATATATATGTATAAAATTGATGGTATAGTTAAAAAACAGTTGCTTGATTCGATATACAAAATGGAAATGTACAAAAAATAAATTAGCATAGCTTGTTGGCCAGCCCATTGGCAATTGGCTCCGTCCAGGTCCTATCGGATCCTTTGGTCTACGCCCCCACAGCGGCGTCCCGTTCAATATAGTAGGGCGCCCCATTGGGCTCTTTGCACTTGTACCGGAGCAGGCAACATTCCGGGAAGGGCTTCGATTGATGGATGCGTTCGCCTTGATTGCATTTCTCGATGCGCAGCTTGCCGCAGCTAAACACAGAGCGAGACAGAGCGAGACAGAGAGAGAGAGAGAGAGAGAGAGAGAGAGAGAGAGAGCGAGAGAGAGATGTAGTTTATTGTTAAATTAATGAGTCAGTGTATTCAAGTTGTGTTTTCACTGCATTTAAATTAGCTTAATTAATTTAGTTAAAGCTTATTTTGGCTTGAAAATAAAAGAGACAGCATTAGATTTGCTATCTCACTCGTTTACATATGCTTGTTTGTATATATGAAGAAACTATAGAGTATGTGTTGTATGTGTCTTATATATTATATATATTTATTCATAAAAATAGGTTAAATTTGTATAAAGCTAAGCTAGCTTTAATTTCTGAGTTTAGAATAAAGCAATTTGTGTATGTCAAAAATGTAAATTTTTGAAAATGTTTGACATGATTCTAGATAAGTTTTGGCCCTTCTCTAAATCATCCTTTAAAGTGGTTTTTTTATGCCAATTTTTGGCCAAATTCCAATAAAATAATTGTGAGAATTTAAATACTTGAATTTATTAAAAACAACTTTTTTTTTGAAATTTTCTAGAAATAAAATGCGTTAAATTGAAAATTAGACTATTAACGAGGTCAAACAATGAACAATTTGTCATATTATATATATTTAATATATTGTATATATTTTTATATATTCCCTTTTTAAGTCTATTGTTGTTGGGAGTTTCAGAATGTTTGCTTGTAAACGAATAAAGTTGTTTTTATCTAGTATTTTATTTTTCTTTACTTCCAATGAGTAATAAGTTAAAAAACAGATTCAAGCCCATAAAGCCTATATATATTTTAATTTAATGTTTTTCTTCCCTGCACTACAATTTTATTGAGAAGATTATATTTGTGCATGAGTCAAAAAAAAAAATTGGTAAACAATAAGAAGAGGAATGCAAATCTAACCAGATTTTTCTGGATTTCTGCAGTTAACATTCCAGCCTTTTTAAAAAGAAATCACGTACTTAAATCTATCCATATTTTTGTATGATAAACCTTACTATTTTTAAAGCTAACTATCCTCACAATTTTAATCTATCTTTACTTTAATCTATAGCAAAATATCTGCTCAAATTTGAGACAGGAAAATTATTTTATTTATGAAAATATTTTGTTTGCTTAAGATAAAAGTAATGAAGGTAGGCAAAAAAAAAGATATTAAATATGCTTTGTATATCCAAGCTACATTTGTTTAATATAATCGATTGGTAAGTTGGAAAATAAAGTCTTAGGTCTTTAATGAAAACTCATGTTCCCAGCATATACCCCGAATTATATTGCTATTAGACTACTTTATCAAAAATAAAAATTAAAAAAAAAAATATAATAAAATATAAATATATATGCTGTCCAAACTGCTGTTTGTTTTTTTGTATATACTGGATAGTTTCCAGTTAACTTCAATACCGTTAAAAGCAAATTCAACTCTTCCACAAGATTGCCCAACTATCTGTCCAGTATAAAGAAAACGCTTTCTTGTTCTAATTTAACACTCAGTCTTGACCTACAAAATGCAGTCACAACTTTTGCGCAATTTTGAAAACTTGAAAAACGACGTCGAAGTTGACGTTAGCAGAGGCAGCGACTGAGGCAGAGGCAGCGACTGAGGCTTATCAGTGCAAAACATTTGTGTTAGTTTTTTTTGTCAGACTAAGAGTGTGCTAGTGTCTGTGTGTGTTTGTGTGTGTTTGTGTTTGTGTTTGTCCCTGGCCAGACTCACCCCTCGATATGTATGGAGCCATCCGCATTGCATGTCAGCCGCTGGCAGGGCGGGATGCCATTGTTGATGCCCGGCTCAAGAATATCGCCACGATAAATGCATTTGCCGGGATTCGCTAGACAGAGACAGACAGGGAGAGTGTGTATGAGAGAGAGAGAGAGAGAGAGTGAAACTATTTGATTATGCACACCTGGATCGAGCGGTATTAGCGCCTTGTAGGCATCGACCTGGGTCAGCTGGAGTTGAACGAAGAGGAGGAGCAAGAGGAAGCTGCTGAAGATCAGCGCTCCGTGGTAACGTCGTTCCTGGGACATCGTGACGCGCTCGTGTTCGAAATGGCACTGCCAGCCTCTGTCGACCGCAATCTGACGAGATCCGGCCCACTTGCGGCAGCGACGCCAGCGACGCCAGCGACGCCAGCGACGGCAGCGACGGCATCGAAATCGTTATCGACATCGACATCGGCATCGGCATTTGTGTTCTTATACCCTGTAGTATATTGAGAATGGGCAACTGAAAGATGCGAAATTGTGGCGCTGTTTGCAACGGAAGGAAGGAAGCAACTTTGATCTTAGCTCTTATATTACATAGTTTGATCTTATTTGTTTTTAGATTTATATTTATATTCATTGAAAAGTTTTTTATTATACTGTCATTAGTCAAGTTAAGCTGACTTTATATTTTATTTATTTTTTTTCAGAATTTACATTATTTAAATTTTAATTTTTTTAATACATATATTTATTTTTATGATCCTTTTTTGTTCTCAATTTTAAAAGATATATTCTTTGTTCTAATTTTTGTTGGACAATAAGTACACATACATAAGCATAAGCCCCAAATCCTTTAACTTTAACTTCTTGTCCCGTTATCTACAGGGTATCGCCCAGTCGTGCACTCTCATTATGGACACACTTACTTGTTATTGCCTAGTTTCGTTTGCTTGTTGCTTTTGTTGTTGTTGCTTCGGCGTTTGCTCGCTTCGCGGCTTAGATTCATCAATTGGTTTGTTTTTATACCCTAACTAAGGGCATATGAAGGAGGTCAAGTATGTATAACTGTATATATGTATATGTATATAATATATTTAGCTTATATAAAATTATCATTCAGAGCTTGTCTCTTCTTTAAGTTATTTTTAAAAAAAATTTTTACAGTATTTTTTTTAAATCACATTCTTAAATAATCATAAGATTTTAATACAATAAAATAATATAATTATAGTTGATTGAGTATTTTTTATATCAACAAAACGAAACCCATAATAGAAAAACAAACTTTCTCATAATCAGATATATCTTAAAGCTATTTTCAGCCCAAATTAGATTTTGATTAACTTAGTTTTCATAGAGTATTTCTAGTGCGTCTCTAGTCTTTTTGCTTGTCTCTGTTTGCCTCTCGTTGTGTATTTTGTGTATTTTTTTTTTTTGATTATTATGTATTACTATTTAATTGAAGCCGCCGTCGGCGTCGTCTCTTCTCCCATGGCTTGGGTCAGCGAGTTTATCGTGGCATCGTCTCCCCTCAGTTCCCGTTCCCTGTCTCTCTCTCTTTCTCTCTCTCTCTCTCTCTATCTCTCTCTGGTCTCTCGGGACTCGAGTGTCTCATCATTTAAAAGTCGAGTTTGCGGCAATTGTTTTCTTTTTTTTTTTTTTGAATTAAAGTTTGCACAATTAATGTCAATAATTGAAGGAACTTGAAATGCGTTTTCGTTCTAGCTAAACTAAATATTTATTCCATCAAGCAGCTCTCTCTCTCCCTCACTCTCTCTTTCTCTCTCTCTCTCTCTGTGTAAAAGCATGCTATTGAAAGCTGTTTAAGTATTTAATTGCCTGCTTAAGGGCACAATCGTGCTTTGCAAAATTTATATTATTAATTTATTAATTGTTAGTTCTTGCTTTTCAATAAATATAGCGTTTTTAAATAAAAGCTATTTTGATTTAAAGCGACTTTAATATCGATTAAAAAAGATTTTTTTACTTTAGCCTTACCATTAAATGCTTTAAATAGCTCTGTTTTGTTTTTAAGGCTTTATAAATTCTGTTTTTAATTTTTATTGTTAATGCAATAGAAGTATATCTACACATTTAACTAAGGTTTTGTCTATTGATAAATATCGATAACATAAAGTAGTGTATTTTACTTATTTATTTTTAAGATAACTTAAAGTTTTTTTCAAAAGCAGCCTCATATAGATGTGATCGATTATGTTGCAGCTTTGCTCAACTATATAATACTTTTATGGAATCAATATAAAAAATTGTATTTAATACGATATTTATTTTTAATTTATTTTATCGATAAGTTTCGATTGAAGGAACATAACAAAAAATAACAATTAATCTTAAAGTTCTTTATAATTTATCTAAGTTAACGAGCACATGGTTTAAAGTTATATTTAAAAGTGATATAAAATACGCCAGCAGCTGTTATCGATTGCTATCGATCTGCTTGGCCAAAGAATCCCACAAATTATATTATATTATTAACATAATTAAATACGTTTTGAACTACTTGTAAATATATAAATTTATATAGTTTTTAGTAAAATAATACATATTAATTTTATTAAATATAAATTAGACTAAATTTGACAGTAAAATATGTGAAATATTAAAGTATCTTTAATGTATTTAATTTGGAAATATTTTGCGAAAAATTGTTAACATTTCTGTTTGTTGCATTTTAATGATTGACATCAATACCAATTATGAAAAACATGTTTTTAATAACTCAACTCGATTGAATTGAAATTTTCCATTCGCCTTTTGTATGAAGACGTCTATTCGAGTAAATTAATGAAAATGCATTTGACGGGATATGAGGGACACACTTACACACAAAGACACACACACACAGACACACTTATAGAACAAGCAAATGTTGTGGCAAGTTGTGCAATTGAATAGACATGTTGAACAAAGTGGGTAAGAAGAAGAAGCTGAAGGAGGCGAAGGATGAGCTGTAGAAATTGAAGCAAATGTTTACCCTGCTGGCTATTAAATTTTTAATCAAGTTAAAGTGTTGCCAAACACTTCATTCAGCCAGTTGAGCTGCAGTTTTAGTTCCAGCTTCAGTTTCAGTTCCAGTTTTCCAGGGGGGGTGGTTGGGCGGAAAACATGCATCACCGACGCTTCCCGCTGGGCTTGACTTCGTGTTAGTTATGCATTCGCATTCGCAATCCCATTCATTCTTTCATTCATACATTCATATGCTCATTCAGCGACATTCATTTCGTTTCATTGCGTCTACTTGCAACTTGCCTTTGGTTGCATATGCCACACACACGCACACACACATAACTATAGCCGCATTGTGCAATCCCTGCTCCTGCATCCTTGGCCCTCCCCCCGCCTTCTCCCTTTAACCTCCTTCAATCCTTTGAGTGGCGCGACGAAAGTCTTTTCGACTTGTTCTTCTTACTTTGGCAAGATTTTTTGCTGATACTCTTCCGAATTGTGGGTATTTTGATTGTGTTATGGAGTGTGGAACGAATAGATACCTTTAAAAAATATTTAGGTATATGTACATTGTATATTAATAGAAGTAGGCTATATATCAGTATATGAGTACAGAAGTATTTAAGTATCAACAGTCCCTTTGTCGGAATGGATTATCATTAGATCTTCTAAGTAGATCATGAAGCTCGTACTCCCTAATAAACCCATTAGAAACTATTGCGGTTTTAAAAATATTAAACAGAATTTTTTGAAAAGCAGATAAATAAATTTTATAGGTAGTTAAAGGCTCCAGTTAAGTTTTTTTTTGATAGTAGATTTAATATGATAAAATAAAATAAAATAAAATAAA